>JAWZYT010003527.1:40000-65000 GCA_034508575.1 Petrolisthes manimaculis | reverse complement strand
GGAGGGACAATAAACACCAATAAATAGAAGGAAAGGAGGGACAGAAAATACAAAAGAACATTGAAGGTAAGGAGGGACAATAAACACAAAGGAAATGGAAGGAAACAAGGGACAATAAACACGAATATATAGAAGGAAAGAAGTAACAGCAAACACAAAGGAAATGGAAGGAAAGGAGGGACAATAAACACGAATAAATAAAAGGAAATGAGTTACAGGCAATATTACATTACATTACAGTGTGTGTGTGAATATACGTAAATACTACTACTACTACTACTACTACTACTACTACTACTACTACTACTACTACTACTAATAATAATAATAATAATAAAATAATAATAATAATATTAATAATAATAATAATGGTAATATACCTATAGTAATGTGTGTATATTATGTGCAAGTAAGTGTGTATGTGCGTTTGTGTGTGTGTGTACTTGAACACACAGAACACACGCCGACTCAAACAAACATCCTCATTACTTCACAAAAACCTGTCTCTTCCTTTGATTGATGAACACACACACACATACACACACACACATAATACAAAGCAATACAAAGGACTTACAAATATAAACAGACCTACTGGTTCTTATCTCTCTCTCTCTCTCTCTCTCTCTCTCTCTGTGTGTGTGTGTGTGTGTGTAAGACTAACATAGCAGCTAATCAACATGTCAATCCAGCCTTTAATTCCTCACACCACGTGGAGTCTCACATTCGTCTAAGGTTTGTTTACATCACTCTCGGCTCTCAATACCAACTCGGTCGATTCACTCTGGCGTCATTTGGGAACCGTATTCGTAGTCAGAGATCAATTTTCCTACCAAATAATGTAATTAGTCAAGTGTTCTGATATTATTTCGTTCGGTATTGTGGCTATTTTGGAATTTGTTGTGGGTTTGAGCCGAGATGGTGGTGCAGGATGAAACAACCAAACTGGCTGACCAAACACTCCATGCAGAGGGACGGACAAATGATGTCATTATTATCTACTCCCTCACTCCCCCATTCCCCTACTACTCCCCACTCCCGTAATCCCCCTCCCCCTACTACCCCACTCCCCTACTCCCCCTCCCCCTCTCCCCACTCTTTCCTCCTTCCCTAACTGGTACCCCCTTAGATTCCTCCTCTGGTATCTCCCCCCGCCACTCCCACACCCCCAACTGGTACTTCCCCCCTAACCCCACCCACCCCAATACCCCCAACTGTGGATATGAGGGAGAGGGAGAATGTAGAAGAGGGAGTGTGAGGGAGGGAGTGGGAGACACGAGGGGGTAAGGGAGATAAAACTGAAAGGGAGGGAGTGGGTGAACGAAGGGAGAAGGAAGGGAAGGAGGAAGAAGGGAAGGGAGAGAGGAAGGAAGGGAAGGGAGAGAGGAAGGAAGGAAAGGGAGAGAGGAAGGAAGGAAAGGGAGAGAGGAAGGAAGGGAAGGGAGAGAGGAAGGAAGGGAATGTAATCTGTAAAGGGAGAGAAAGAATACCCTGAAGGAAGAGGGAAATGGTGATAGAGAGGTAAGTGAGAAGAGAGATGCATATATATATTTGGGATAAAAGAAATCACACACACACACACACACACACACACACACACACACACACACACACACATTTCTCACACACACACTCATACTCATATTTATACTCACACTCACACACACACTCACATATATGCCACACACATATATGCCACACACACACACACTCAAACATTTGCCACACATACACACACACACAATATAAAACAATACAAAGGACCTACAAACATAAACAGCAGACCTACTCGTTCATCTGTCTCTCTCTCTCTCTCTCTCTTTCTCTCTCTCTCTCTCTCAATCATAGAAGTGATCTGTGGGAAATAAATGTTTTGTTTTCACCGCCACCGCTACCTTTCCTTAATTATGGGTTTTGGCGTCAATTTAGACCTCAGCCACTCACTCATTATCTTGAACTTTCTCTCCTTTCCTTCTATTTCTATTTTGCTGTTCTATTTCTCTATCTTCTTGTCTTTCAACTCTTCCATTGTCTCTATACTTTCCTTTCTTTTCCTTTCCTTCCATGTGCTTGGTGTTTGCTGTTCCCTCCATTCCTTTTATCACCTCTCTATCTGGTCTCTGTCTCCTCACACCCCACTAGGTATGATAATGACCCAATAAAGCCATTAATTTGACCCTTATCATCAAATTACCTCCACGATAAGAACCAATTCAGCCACACAGTTCCATTATAATTATACCTTCTGTTCTTCATTCCAAGTCTTTATCATTTTCTCCTTCATCCTATATTTATTCATTTTCCTTATATATATATATATATATGTTTTTAACTAATGTTGTGACAGGGGGGAGGTTATAGAGATTTACTGGATGGATTCACAGGACAGTATTCATCAACGCAATAATTTATTTAATTTTAACACTTCAATTTGGGTGGATTTATGCAACACGTGTCTATAGGTGTAATCATTTGGTTCACTTAATTAGACACTTCAAGGCGGGATGGATCTATACATTATAATATTGACATTGTTGGATGGATTTATAAAACCTAATTCATGCCTGTAACCACTTGAGTCTGAATACTAATATTACCTGAAGGGAGGCCGTTACTAATACTTACTATAACAAGACTTGGACTAACAACAGTTTACACAACAGCACAGGTAAACAAACTCACAGGTAATAGATCCATAGAGGGTGGACAGAAGGAGACAAATTGGGAACCATTTACAAAACACACCAATGAAACTTCAAATTAAAGAGAACAATCTAAATATTCACAATTTTATCATTATTGACGAGTCAGTCGTAAGATGAAACTTTGTTGCCATTTTAGAACGTAGTGTTAGATCAATTGTAGAATAAAACAAAACAAAAAATTGTCTGTTGTTGTTTCTTGTACTAAATTCCACAGTAGTTTTTCCATATTACGTAGATCCTCTTTCAATTATCTCGTTGCCAGATACAGGTGGAGGAACTGGTGGATGGGGAGGAGTTTTCTACTATATTCTATCTTTTCTCTCTACTAATAATTAGTAGCTTAGACCCAAGCAGCCTTATAAGGACCAACAAGTTTGATGCTGTTTTAATTTCCTCTGTATTCCATTTGATTCTTCCCCTCCTACTCCCCTCCCTCACTCCCCTCTCTGTCTTCTTCCTTTCCTCACCCACTCCCCTCTTCCCCTTCACCTCCCTTCCCTGCCACTCAAGTCCCATTCTCTCACTCTCCTCTCTATCTTCCTCCCCCACTCCCATCTCTATCGTCCACCTTCCCTCTCACTCTCCTTCCCTTCTCTTCCCTACTCCACTCCCTCCCTCGCCCCTCCACGACAACTCCCCTCCACTCCACTCCACTCCACTCCCTCCCCCCCCCTCCCTCCCCACGACAACTCCACTCCACTCCCTCCCCCCTCCACTCCACTCCCCTCCCCCTCCCTCCCCACGACAATGACCACCTCACAGTTGATTATTACCAGACATTTTACCCTCCCCCCCCCCCCCCTCCCAGGATAGACCACCCACTGATGCACACACACACCCACACTCGCACGTGCACACACACACACACACAATCTCTCTCTCCCCTCTTTCTCTCTCTCTTTCTCTCTCTCTCTCTCTCTCTCTCTCTCTTTATTTTAGTTATTTTAGGGCTAATTCTAGGGCATCCTCGTTTGGGTGGGTCAGAAAATTGGAGATAAATGAGTCCTTCAAATATTGCCACGAAACACATAAACATACACACCTATATGGAAGGAGCTTGTTTCGTGGCATGGTCAGGAGGAATCAGAAGCCTCCAATATTCATACACGATCACTGAGTCGTCCTTAATTAAGTTGTTTAGGAAATAGTTATTTGTTTTCTAGTGTTGTCGAGTTTTGTTCTGTTATCTACCCTTGTGTCTGTATGTGTGTGTGTGTGTGTTTGTTTGTGTGTGTGTGTGTGTGTTGTCGAGTTTTGTTCTGTTATCTACCCTTTTGTGTGTTTGTGTGTGTGTGTGTTTTGTGTGTGTGTGTGTGTGTGTGTGTGTGTGTGTGTGTGTGTGTGTGTGTGTGTGTGTCTTAGATCCCGTCTAACATTCATGTTTTGCTACCAGTCTATTATCCAACACTATGGCGCAATAAATAATATGACAAAAACACACGCACACAACAACAAAAACACCACCACCACCACCAAACCAACAACAAAAACAACAACAACAACAGTATAAGGGAGGACAAAAGGAGACAAATTGGGAAGCCTTGACAAAACACACCAATGAAGCTTTAAAGAGAGATAACGTGAACAATGAACGAGGAAGCAGTGACAATAGTGTTTAGGGGGGGGGGAGGGGGGGAGGGGGTGTACTTGTGTGGTTATATGAGAGAGAGAGAGAGTGAGAGAGAGAGAGAGGGGGGGGTACTTGTGTGGTTATTTGAGAGAGAGAGAGAGAGAGAGAGAGAGAGAGAGAGACTATGTGTGTATGATATTATAACCACATCGAAAAGGGAACAAAGAAGGGTGTTTTTTTTTTTTTTTTTTCTCATATATATAGTTGTTAAGTGAATGTTCTTCTACCATGTGTGCTTTTATTACATGGTTTATCCTCTATCAACTATACAGGGACCAGTACACGTATAGCTTGTAAAGGAATATGAAGAATTGGGCAGAAACACCAACAAAACTTTATCACCAGGGAAGAACGTCCTGAAACAAGATATTTTTTTTTTTTTTTTTTTTTTTTGTCTTTTGTCATAATTATGTTTTTCTTCATATCTGTTTGAGACCAACATTTGGAGTGATGATTCTCTTAACACGACTCCCTCATACAGTAGACTCTGATGAGAAGTACAGTACGTTTTCTAACACCTAATAATCTTGAGTCTTTTATGAACATGGCGTGCCTCGGTGAAGCAAGTGAGGCTTGCACAGGACTTTCGCCGACGACTGTACTACCCAGGATCAACACTACCTGAAGTACAAAACATACACGACCCTTCTCGGTACAGTCTAATTAATGAGCCATAACCCATGAACAACCCGACGAGTGTAGGCCAGAGTTCAAGTCTTAAAAATCAGTCATTCTTTCCCTTGAAGGTTTATAGGTAGGTGAGTGACTTATGGTCAGTCAGTCACACACACACACACACACACACACACACACACACACACACACACACACACACACACACACACACACACACACACACACACACACACAGAATTGGATCAGTACTTACATTGAAATCTCTATCAATTCTCAGTAGCTGGCATTGACTGTAAAACGGTCGGGCTGTACATTACTTTAAGGGTTTGGCGCCCCTTCGAACCCAAGCCAATCTCGGGAAAGAAATGGAAGTAAAGGAGGGACAGTTAAACGACGAAATTAGAAGGAAAGAAGAGACAGCAAACACGAAGGTAATAAAAGGAAAAGAGAACAGTTAATGAACGAATGAAATAAAAGGTAAGGAGGGACAGCATGTATGAAGGTAATAGAAGGAAGGAAAGGAAGGACAGTTGATGAACAAAATAAGAGAGAGAGAGAGAGAGAGAGAGAGAGAGAGAGAGAGAGAGAGAGAGAGAGAGAGAGAGAGAGAGAGAGAGAGACTTGGTTGGCAGGTGTGATAACGTAAAGATATCTCTCTCTCCCTCTCTCTCTCTCTCTCCCTCTCTCTCTCTCCCTCTCTCTCTCTCTCTCTCCGAAAGTGTCCATCATCTCCCTATAGTCCCTAAGACGGTGAGACCTCAGTAGTCAGTAGAGACTGAGCCTTGTGGTGTAAACACGTATATGCCCACAGCTCTGACTACAGGTACTACCCAACCCACCACAACCCACCACTACCCACCACTACCCACCACAACAGTGTTTAGTACAGTATTGTATATCTATTTTTGCTGTTTATACAATCCTATTCCATTACTATCATTACTGTGTTTAGGTAAATTAGATATTCATTAACAACTTTCAGAGAATAGTATTAACTTATTATAAACCAGGACTCGTATTTAAAAAAATTATTATTACTAATGTAAAGTTCACTCCTAAGTGTCTTGATCTGTTCGTGTTTCCTGACATACTTTGGAGGAATCAAGACACTCCAATGTACCAAAAAAGAATGACCACCTTAATACAGACCCTGTAGGTAGTAAGGGACTTTACGTGACATTTAGGTCCACAGTCAAGAATATTCATGGTGTATACGATGGCGTGGTACCGGTACGATGGCTCTGTAGTTTGTCTATGGAGTCATCGTACCACTACCACACCATCGTATGCATCACGAGTGTTCTTGAATATGACCCTTAATATTACGAAATTGCGTGCACGTTTACTACAGCTTTATGTCAACTAACTTGGATATCCTTCATAAATAAATCTGGAGTGAGAGAGATATGATGGATATTTGTTATAAAATTAATTTGTATTATATACATATCCCTTGAAATAAGGGACGCCACAACATGTCACACAGCTCACCATTCATCAATATTGTTTTAAGATAAATCAGAGTTAGTGAGGTTTATGTGTGTTTGACACAGAAAATCAACCAGCAGACCATCTTATACCTGTGGGAATGTAGTATCACATTTCACTATCCTACTTTACAAAAATTACGCCATTCATATCTTGTCCATTACTTGTCATGTAGACTTGTCATGTAGATATGATTTCATCCACCTACCTTTCCATCCCAACACAGACGTCCACTTCTCACTTAATATTGTCCACCTTAATAAGGTGAACCATCCACCCTTCAGGTTGAATACCACTGGTTAATATCTCTTGTGTTTATATATTGGTTTATACAACATGTGTTTATTTATTTATTCATACCACTTTTGTCTGTCTATTTGTTTGCTTTGCTGGTACTTTTAGTGGATATTTATTTACTAGCTGTGCTGTTTATATTTATTTTCTTTTAAGTGTTTTCCCTCCCTCACACTCTCCCTGTATGGCTGGATAGATATATTAATTATATAAATGATCCTATTTGTGCTAACATAGATACACACCTTTGGATTATAAGTAGACAGAACTACCAGTGTGTCAATGACCAGCTCATTAACAAGAGTTTTATAATCGGATTAACCCCTTAAGGAACCCTGTGATGTAGTGGGAAAATTGGAGGATAGCGAGTCCTTCAAACATTGCCACGAAACACCCTCTCTATACTGAATAAACTTGTTTCGTGGCATAGTCAGGAGGAATCAGAAACCACAGTCCCATACACGATCACAGAGTCTTTAACTAGTAGACCCCATACCGACCCTTCGTAACCCTGCCACTCACTCAGCCTCACATACCCTTCCTTCGTAACCCTGCCACTCAGTCTCACATACCCTTCCTTCGTAACCCTGCCACTCAGCCTCACATACCCTTCCTTCGTAACCCTGCCACTCAGCCTCATATTTTTATGGTTTGTGCGTTGGTGTTTTAATCGCTCCTCCTCCATCTTCCTCTCCCCGTCTTCATCTTCTTACCCTTTATCCCATCCTCTGCTTATATAGTCAACCCAGGTCAAGATTTTCATGATGTGTGTGTGTATGTGTGTGTGTGTGTGTATATATTCTGACGACATCTTAGCCTCTCAGGGTCCCTTAATTAACTCTGTCTTGCAACGCTGTCAAACTTCACCACAATTTTCTGATAAATTTTATAATACAGTGCAATCAATGAACTAAATAAATTCCTGCAACCGGAGATGTGTTGACAAGTCTAGGTACTATAGATATCTCTCTCTCTCTCTCTCTCTCTCTCTCTCTCTCTCTCTCTCTCTCTCTCTCTGTGTGTGTGTGTGTGTGCGCAACTAATTCCTAAAAATTATACTAGAAAACAGATCACTTCAGTAGTATAGTGGTGGAGTCGTGTTTGTTGTACAGTTTGGAGTAATCAGTAGCCTTCTAATCCATCCAATAAAATTCTAATCTTGCAATATATCTCCAGGAAATACAGATCGGACCCAATATGAAACAGTGAAGCAGTGATGATGAAGCTGAAGGAGTGATACTGAAACAATGAAGCTTTGATGATGATGATACAAAAACTCCAAGATGAATGAAACAGTGAAGCAGTAATGATAAGACGGTGAAGCAGTAATAATGAGACGGTGAATCAGTAATAATGAGACGGTGAATCAGTAATAATGAGACGGTGAAGCAGTAATGATGAGACAGTGAAGCAGTAATAATGAAACAGTGAAGCAGTAATAATGAGACGGTGAATCAGTAATAATGAGACGGTGAATCAGTAATAATGAACCAGTGAAGCAGTAATGATGAGACAGTGAAGCAGTAATAATGAAACAGACAAACACCATGGTTGAATATTTTGATGTAAGTTTAAAAAGGATCATAGTCTAATTCAGTTAATTAATACTAGTCTAATGTAATCTAACCAGGTAAAGTCAGGTACAGGTGTGGATAATAGAGAGGTGGACATTACAGGTGTGGACATTACAGGTGTGGACATTACAGGTGTGGAATAACAGATGTGGAATTACAGGTGTGGTCATTACAGGTGTGGTCATTACAGGTGTGGACATTACAGGTGTGGAATAACAGATGTGGAATTACAGGTGTGGTCATTACAGGTGTGGTCATTACAGATGTGGAATAACAGATGTGGAATAACAGATGTGGAATAACAGATGTGGAATAACAGATGTGGAATTACAGGTGTGTATATTACAGGTGTGGTCATTACAGGTGTGGAATAACAGATGTGGAATAACAGATGTGGAATTACAGGTGTGTATATTACAGGTGTGGTTGGACATGGAAACAGTTTGGCTGAGGGACATAACACAATGGTACCCAGAGATGAATACACCTGACTCTACACCTACAGCTACACCTACAACTACACCTGCAACTACACCTTCCCCTACACCTGCATCTACACCTGCAACTACACCTACAGCTACACCTGCATCTACACCTACAACTACATCTTCACCTACACCTTCACCTACACCTGCATCTACACCTACACCTACACCTGCATCAATGACTGCCCCTACACCTGCATCAACAACACCTTCTGCTGCGTCCTCCTCTCCATCAGCGTCTTCACCAGGGCCTCCGTCAGTGTCTTCGTCAACGTCTCATTTAGTATCTTTGTCAGGGTTTCCATCAGTGTCTTCATCAACGTCTTCATCTCCGTCAGCATCTGTGTCAGCATCTATCCCTGCCCCTACACCTGTCCTTACATCGATACCATCCCCTTCGTCAGTGTCTAACCTTCTGCTACTTAGACCATCACCATCACCTTCACCATCACAACACACAATGAAGTACCCAGATGATCCTCCATCCGTGGCCCCTCTATCAGGAGATTCATGCCCTACACCTCTCTGCTACTACTACTACTACCACCCTGAAGGAGAAGGTGGTGGTAGTGATGCCTGGGCAGAGAGAGGAAGGGGATTGAAGGAGGAATCCCCGGGGCGTGGAATGTCTGCAGGGCATTGGCAGGGAGGAGGAGGTGGAGGTGAGGGGGCAGAGAGTGTGAAGGAGGAGAGCCTGGGGCGTGGTGTGTCTACAGAGCATTGGGGGGAAGGTGGAGGAGGAGGAGGTGGAGGTGTGGGGGCAGAGAGTGTGAAGGAGGAGAGTCTGGGGCGTGGAGTGTCTACAGAGCATTGGGGGGAAGGTGGAGGAGGAGGAGGTGGAGGTGTGGGAGCAGAGAGTGTGAAGGAGGAGAGCCTGGAGCGTGGAGTGTCTACAGAGCATTGGGGGGAAGGTGGAGGAGGAGGTGGAGGTGTGGGAGCAGAGAGTGTGAAGGAGGAGAGCCTGGAGCGTTGGTTATCTGAAGGGCATTGGAGTGAGTACTGTCAAAACATACCTGCTAGTCAGTGCCCATACTACCCTGCCACATTGCCATATCCACACCACTTATATCCTACCCATGCCTTTAGTGATGATGCCCTTACATATGTCCCTGATTATGTCCTTAGTGATGCCCTTACACAAACTCCAACCCATAATACCACTTTATTGTTAACACCTCCATCGTCTCCGTCAGTTTCCTTTCTTCAACAACAACAACAACAACAACAACAACAACAACAACAACAACAACAACATTTGCCTCATCATGCCGGCACTCCCTTCCCACACACACAACCACCACCACAACAACAACAACATAATTTCCTTCAAGCCGGTTCGATATTCTCTCACACACAACCATCACAACAACCACAACATCATGCTATCACGCCCTTCAACCAACCACAACAACACACCATTACACACACACAACAACAACACGCCATCACGCCCTTCACAGAACAACCACAACCACAACAACAACACGCCATCACGCCCTTCACAGAACAACCACAACCACAACAACAACATCACCCACTGCAAGAACAACAACAACAACAACACCCACTGCCACAACAACAACAACAACACTATCCCCACACCATCACGCCCTTCACACAACCCAAACCCCAGCCACTACAACCACAACCTCACTCCGTCACACCCTTCACAAACCCACAACAACATTACAGCTACACGTCCTTTACACAAGAACAACAACAACCACAACCTCACTCCTACACACCATTTACACAACAACAACAACAACACTTACCAAAGGGCAGTAACAGTAGCAGCAGCAGCAGCAGCAGCAGCAGCAGCAGTAGTAGTAGCAGTAGTAGTAGAGGGCGTGGTACCAGAAGACGTGCATGGACCAGAAAACGTACATCAACCATGCATTGTTGCACGGTAGTTGGTTGTAACAAGATGTACGCCAAGTCTTCCCACCTTAAGGCACACTTACGTACACACACGGGGGAGAAGCCGTACATGTGTGACTGGCGGGGCTGTGGTTGGAGGTTTGCCAGGTCAGATGAACTCACCAGACATTATCGTAAACACACAGGTGATCGGCCATTCCAGTGTCGTGTTTGTGAACGAGCTTTCTCACGTAGCGACCATCTTACTTTACACATAAAGCGACATCTGGCACTCTGACCACACACATACACACACACACACACACGTGACTGTCCGTACAGCAATGGCTGATAGTGCTTGACCAGGGTATACAAGGAGTGTTGGAGAGCAACTGAACTGAGTTCGAAAATGTGAGTCTTCTAAACCTCTCTCAACGTTGAGAATGGTTTGGAAAATTCATTTGATCGAACTCTGTTCAGTTGCTCACTAACACTCCTTGTATACCCTGGTGAAGCACTATCAGTCATGGCTGTACCAGGGGCCGTACAAGATGTATTCCTACATGTCAACTACAATACTACTACTACTACTACTACTACTACTACTACTGATTTTGGCATCGGTGTTTTTTTCTTTGAATTATTAAAAGCTAGGCTGCTAGGGGGGTCAACAGAAAATGTGCAACTTCAATGGGGGGTCGACGAGTTAAAAAGTTTGAGACCCCCTACTCTACACACACACACACACACACACACACTCACAAAATGCATATCCATATTATAAGCCCATTTGGGCTACACGGACGGTAAGGCCTAGTTAATTTTGTGTATAATTAAATTAAGGATTGTAGTTTATAAAAAAGTAGAAAATCAAAATGCAGTCTTTTTATATATAATGTTATTATCATTATTATTATTATTATTATTATTATTATTATTATTACATATACTTTTGCCTCACATGTATATCATAAGTTATCGAAGTTGTATACAATGTGATAGGAAATATAATATGAAAGTGTCATGATTATTGAGACAAGGCCCATTCCAAAAAATAAGTATCTAAATTTAGTATATGCATAATTATTATAAAAAAACACAAATGTTGCATCCATTAGTGAATGAGATGCACAGGTAAAGTTTGATCGGATATGTTATTAAAGAAGCTGGCAACCATTTTCATCACATTATTCAATACAAAATCTATCGAAGGTTAGCTAAGGTCTGATATCCTGTGTTTCCCTTCAGACTTTTATTTTATATTTATACAGCTTGCCTCGTGACCTGACCCACTGCATCACCTTACTAATAACACATCTTCAGGTCAGGTCATCAGGGAGTGCCAACATAATATTATTAAGAGGGAATATTTCCATCTTTAGTTTTCATTTACTCTCTTCGATAAACAAAACAAATGAGGGTTTACAAGGACAGAATTGATTAAGGAGGTACTTCACTTTTGTTACATTGGAGCGGCGTGATTCCTCCAAAGTATGACAGAAAACATGACCAGATGAACCAAAATAATGGAGTTCTGTTGCCTGAAAGAGTTTGGAGAAATCTACTGTTGCTTCAGATTTGTCAACACTGAAAGTTTAGTCTGTAGGAGTTGGTTAGATAGAGACAGTGAAGCTTCAAGGTGTTGTTTGTTGCTTCACTCAATGACGAGACACACACCATATATTTCTTCAACTGTCAGCTGCTCCAGATTTACCCACACTGTACTGTACACTCGTGATAGGTAATTTCTGACCAGAGACGAACGGCAGGCACCACACACACACACACAACCCCCCCCCCCCCCACACACACATACCCAGCATTCGAACTGAGCCTCTATAGGTGTACTGGGTGGGGAAAGGAACAATACCAGGCGATTCAAAGCTTTCTGCTCCTCACACTCTGGTCGGAAATGATGTATCAAGAGTGTACTAGCCTGTAATTAACTCGTATGTGCAACGTAGTACATTTTTGTATAAAAGTATTTCCGTCCGTCGTCTGATGCGTCATATTAATTCAGTCTGTATTAAAATGTCAATGTCATTCAAAGTCAAAAAGAAAAAGTTTAATAATTCTGGGACTATTCCTTATAGAATTATTACAACGCACACACACACACACACACACGCATTAAGTTTCCCTCTCTACACACACACACACACACACACATTAATTTTATCTATATATGCACCACCATACACACACACACACACACACACACACACACATAATTCTTTCATCGTAAACAAAAAAAAGTCGATAAGGCAGCTTACAAAAATCCCCACTTGTGTACAAAGGGAAGCACAGTTACAAAGGAAGGAGGGAGAAAGGTGAAAATACTAGGAAAAGTTTTGATGAGAGAGAGAGTGAGAGAGGAATATACTAGGAAAAGTTTTGGTACGAGAGAGAGAGAGAGAGAGAGAGAGAGAGAGAGAGAGAGAGAGAGAGAGAGAAAGAGAGAATACAAAACAAGTTATATTACAGTAAGTAGGAAAATTGTAAGAAGACTGGTTGGTTGTGTGGTTTGTTGTGTGGTTGTGTGGTTTGTTGTCAGGTTGGTTTGGTTTGTTCTGTTGTTTACGTCCCGACTTCCACGTGTATCGGTCAGATCGTAATTATACAGTAAATGCGTAGACGGGGTTTTCTTCAAGGTTGGTCAATGACGCTCTATGACGCAGCTACTGAGTGTCAAAAGTAGTGGTGGTGGTGGTGGTGGTGAGTGTCAAAAGTAGTAGTGGTGGTGGTGGTGAGTGTCAAAATTGGTGGTGGTGGTGGTGAGTGTCAGAAGTGGTGGTGGTGGTGGTGAGTGTCAAAGGTGGTGGTGGTGGTGGTGGTGGTGGTGGTGATAAAAGGAGAGTAGAAGAGAAAGTGAAGTTGGTGTTGTTGGTGGTGGTGGTGTTGGTGTTGATGGTGATGGGGATATGGGTGTAGTAGGAGAAGAAGAGGTGATGGTGGTGATGGTGATGGTGGGAATGATAGAGAAGGAATATGAGAAGAGGTGATGGTGGTCGTGGTGGTGGTCGTGGTGGTGATGGTGATGGTAATAGGGGTTTGAAGTAGGAAAAGAGGTGATGGAGGTGATGCTGGTTGTGGTGGTAGAATGAGAGGAGTAGGAAGAGGAAAGAAACCCGTCCTAGACCTGTAAGACCCTGTAGGACGAGGGAAAGAATGATAAGAGACAGAAGAGACACAGGGACAGTTAAAGAAATAAAAGGGAGTGACTATAGACCAATGGGACTCCTAAACCCTTAAGGAGAGAGTTCACTTGTGGTACAGTATATTAGAGTGTTTTAAAGCAATTGCTCACCTCAATGGTAGAACTGTGGGAAGGAAGGTGGAAGGATATGGACAAGTGGAAAGTGGAAGGATATGGACAAGTGGGAAGGTGTGGAAGGATATGGACAAGTGGGAAGGTGTGGAAGGATATGGACAAGTGGGAAGGTGTGGAAGGATATGGACAAGAGGGAAAGTGGAAGGATATAGACAAGTGGGAAGGTGTGGAAGGATATGACAAAGTGAGCAGAGACAGAGATGGAAATGTTAGTGGAAAGGGGAAGGGGGTAGAAGAGAGGGAGGGAGGTAAGGATGAGAATGGATACAATAAAGGGAGGGAAAGAAGGAATGAGAGATGGACATTAAGCGAGGAGTGTCCAACATGGGATGGAATGAGATGCTGACGTCCATCCTCTTAACTAGTCTCCTCCCTTCCTCTTCCAGGTGTTACGACAGTTATTATCATTTTAATTAGTTACCTCATTATCATTTCCCACTTTCCTTGCATCTATATACTGTCAACTCAAAGCATCTCCATGATCTGTACAGGCTTCTTGGTTAAGGACACTTTGATCGTGTGTAAAATATGGAGGCTTCTGTGATTCCTCCTGATCATGCCACGAAACAAGCTCCTTCCATATAGGTGTGTGTGTTTCGTGGTGGCAATATTTGAAATACTCAGTTATCTGCAATTTTCTGACTACATCACAGGGTGCCTTAACAGGTGAGGGACCAGCAGCATACCATCCACCATGTCATGTGTCAACCACAATTGATTGGTGAAGGAAAATAGAGTTTGTTGAACGTTAACGTTAGGTAATCACTAATATTTGTTTGTTTATTAGTTGGTTGGTTGGTTAGTGAACAACATAATTTTCGGACGGATTTTGATCAAATTTCTTGGGATAAATGTGTATGATCAAGCCTCGGAAATCCATGATAATTCACATTTTACTTTGTAGACTCTGTTAAAGCGTGAAATAAACTGTTGGCAATTCCATACACTGTATTTGGTGCTGGCGAAGGTATGTATGTATGCAGTCTAGTGTTGCTCTAGCAAGTCAGATATTGGACCTTCGTAAATGTGTAGAGTCAAGGAATCACATGTTGGTGGTAAAATATTAACATTGTTGCTTGTTGTTGGTTTCCGTGACAGACAAGGCACAGTGGTAGATTAATTTTTTGATCATACAATTAAGATACAAATTGTTCTCTCAGAGCAGCAGAACTTGATAACATATTTACCAAGTGTTAAGGAGCAGGTAGTGTGTGTGTGGGTGAGGAGTGGAGGAGAGGAGAGGAGAGGAGAGGAGACATTCCGAGGTAGGCGAGTGGAGGAGGAGTCTATCTGAAGTCTGAAGTCATGTTAGCTGAGCAGTAGTAGCCAGTTACTCACTTGCCATTGCGTAGTGAAGGTGTACAGACGCATTGCTCTCACTCTCTCTCTCTTTCACTCGCTCACTCACTCGTTTTCTCGCTGACCACTTTCCCCTTAAAGCACACTACCCATATTTGGTTAACAATTTGTGTGTGGTTGGTTAGAATTAGATTGTGTGTGAAGCAAAGGTCTATATACGCTGTTTAATAAGAGAGAAGTTAGAGATCTTGACATGCATGGAGTGTTTCTTAAGTCTCTGTTGCCAGCGTCATCGTTGCAAGAAATCACTCTCACAGAATGTTTATTATACTTATAGAACTCTGTTAGTGCACGTGTCATAATATTCGGTCTATAGAATTGGACACTAATAATAACACAGATATTCTTGTGTGTGTGTGTGTGTGTGTGTGTGTGGTTCGTATTGAGGGTAAATCATGGGAGTGTTAATAATGACATGCGTATCAAGTGTTGTGCTACTAGTGGGCATCATCAGTCCAGTTTTACCGGATCCTACACCCACCACCACTACCACCACCACCACTACCACCACCAGACTCCACCAAAACAAAACGTCACCTACTCTCTCCACACCCACTACCACCACTACCACCACTACCACCACCAGACTCCACCAAAACAAAACGTCACCTACTCTCTCCACACCCACCAGCAGTAGAAATGATAACTACAATACCACCACCAGCACATCTTCTCTCTCTTTCACTGCATCCCTTCCCGTCATTACCACTTCCCCTTCCACCTTACATATGCAAGAGAGTAACGTTGGAAGGAATGTCAACAATAGTGACACAGAAGAGGCTAAGGAATTGATACTAGTTGATGGTAAAGTGCCAACCAATCCCAGTCAGTTGATTAAGTGCCAATGTGGTGCCAAAGAAGTGTTAACCAAAGACGGATGCCAGACATACCAAGGGGATACTTTTATCGTCTCAGAAGATGAATCGTTCAATAATGTCCAGGTAAAGTAGCCTATACTAAGCAGAAATAAGACTCTAAAGGATGCATCATATTATTTGTATACAACCATTTCTTAACACAAGCGTCACATTACTTCATTCTCATTCTTATCAAATTATTAAGATTTATGAAGGTGACCTTGATCTTTGACCTGCATACAGTATATTACTATCACTATTAGGTGTCATAATGCACGTTATCTTGTGACCTTTGATAAAACAAATGTAGTTGATACAATAATAAAAAAAAGTCATAACCTTCTGCAATCTAATATAATAAATATCGTATTTGAAGTTTTGAAATAGATTAACCATCAACTGTAACACTTTAAGTTAATTTCCTCAACAGATTCCCGTTGGAAGTATGGACGTGGTGATTCACGAACCCGACTGCAACACTGTACATGGTCATCGTCAGATGAACTTTAGTAAAGATGAGTTTTATCTCCGACAACGAGGTGATGTTGTCTTAATGAAATCAGTGGGTGTTTTACAAGGTCTTCGTATTAATAACTATTGTGTTACACACACCTTGGATAATAATGGTCAGGTTACATGGACAATGAAGGCTTGTATACCTCCTCCTTCAGTTCCTCGTTGTTGTCCACAAGGGGAAGTAATAAAACAAGGTCAATGTCAACCAACACAATCACCAACACTTCTTACTCCACCTATATCAGCTGATATGTTTAGAGGTGATATTCCTTGGCCTTTCATTACAAACCATATTAGTCCACTCACTTGTGTTAAAGATTCAATTAAATCTTTACCTTTAGAACCAAGGGTGACTTATTTAATGAATGTTCCAACTGGTATGGTATTAATTTGGAATCCACCTTTTACTTATATGATTAGAAAGTTTTTCTATCCTAATGAGTTCTGTGTTGATGGTCGTGAAACATCTTCAGGTGTTGTGGAATATACTGCCAATTTCTGTTTTTCCAACCCATTGGAAGTTCACAACAAAGCTTGCCAAGGACATATATGTATTCGTAAATGTTGTAAACATGGACAAATAATGAGTTCCCCATTGTACAGATGCATTGACAAACAAAACTCAACCTTCAGTCCTCCTTTCATAGCTGAACCTTCATCATACAAAGTTGTACATGGATACCCTTTGTGTTTGCCAAAGTCACAAGAGTTCAACATCAGTATTGACAATCAGGGCCACTTGTTAGCAAGAGACAGGACTTTCCAACCAATCAATTTCTGTGTTGATGAGTTCTCTGATGGGAAAGGTAGCTTTAAACAAGGAGCCATACTCTGTCCCATGATAACATCAGAGTGGGACAAGGCCCGAGACATTGCCTTCCCGGTGTGTCATGCCATCTCGTTAGTTTTTCTGGCCCTGACGGTGGTGTGTTATTGTCTGGTGCCGGTACTCCTGCAGCAGGGGGGATGGTGTCAACTCTTCCATGTACTCTCAATGATACTCGCATACTCGTCAGGAATGGCACAACAAAAGCTTAGTCAAAACTGGGATCACACAACCTGCATAACAATGGGTTAGTTATTTCATTATTTTTGTTGTTGTTAATATTTAAGAAAATTATGATCATACTGATATATTTAATCTTGTTTTAAGGGTATTTTTATTTATAGGAATGAATTTGGTAAGACTAAAAATAATGTCTAATAGTAATGTGAATAAAGTGCCATGATTATGATAATATATAATGTCGTCATGATTTTATGTTGCAGCAGACATGTACAAAAATAAAAAGACTGGTGTATTGAAATTTGAGTTATCGTAATTTTGACAGAGTAACGCTGATATTACTGTATCTTATACGTCAACCACTTACCTAAAGAAAACAAAGCTATGAAATTTAATCAGTAGCACATTCCTTACTCAATTAACTGCTAATTTCCACCTGCTAAAGTTGACATAAACCACCTTTAAAGTTAACTATATCTGACATGAGAGGCTCAGCGACTCATCCTCTTCACACGTGACTATAATTATTAGGTTTAAGGTGTGAGAAGAAGTTACTGTATGATTGACAGTTGTGAGACAGACAAAACAATTCTAAGAAAAGTCATTATAATAAGTGATATAAGTTTGTGGTTCATCAGAAGTTTATATTATTTATTAGTCACGTGTTAATTTGTGGTTCATGACGTTTATATATTTATTAGTCACGTGTAAGTTTGTGATTCATGACGTTTATATATTTATTAGTCACGTGTAAGTTTGTGGTTCATGACGTTTATAATTATATTTCTTGTTGACCTGACATTATTCTTTGACAGCAATCGTTATGCAGTTTGGATATCTCTGTACATTCTTCTGGCTCTCAGTCCTCTGCTTCAAAGTCTGGAGAAATATAAGGCAAGTATAATATTGTTTGTATATACAGTGTATATGTATAGAGTATCTATACACACACACACACACACACACACACACACATGTATAGAGTATCTACACACACACACACATACATACATACACATGTATAGAGTATCTACACACACACACACTTTCCATGATCTAAATAGGACTGTGTAGGAACAACGAGTCTTTCCTTTTCTTAGTAATTACTGAAAACAAAAAAAAAACTCGTGATGGTAAATTGGAGTGATACTGTTGATTCCTCCAAACTATCCCAGGAAACAGACGCCATGAATGTTGTTACCAATAATAGTGGATCTG
This sequence comes from Petrolisthes manimaculis, assembly GCA_034508575.1. Classification (NCBI taxonomy): domain Eukaryota; kingdom Metazoa; phylum Arthropoda; class Malacostraca; order Decapoda; family Porcellanidae; genus Petrolisthes; species Petrolisthes manimaculis. The sequence goes on along the minus strand of JAWZYT010003527.1, from coordinate 46,041 downwards.
TTTCGTAGCTTAGTTTGGAGGAATCAGAAGTATATAGCCTATACACTCCCATTTACCTAAAAGACCTACTAGTTCCTCCTCCCATCAATGACAACATGTGGTAATTGGGTTGCTGTTGAGTGTGGGTTCGATCCTCCCCCCCCCCCAGGTCGATAACCATTTTCTATTTTTATTTTATTTAATGTAAGGGATTCGTGATGTCGTTGAACGCGTTTAATACAAAATTATAAATGCAAAATGATGCCAAAATCATACAAATGCAAAATATTAAAGATACTTAAATATCGTTTCCAAATTTGTATAAGTATGTTACCGGTGTGATGAGTATTATTATTATTATATATTATTAACTATTATTATTATTATTATTATTAGAAAATATTAGTTGATTGTTTGTTGTTAGATTATCCTTAGAGTTATTCTCAAAGTAAGTAAATATATATCAAACATTAGCATCTATACTGTGTCTGTCTGTCTGTGTGTATCTGTCTGTCTGTGTGTCTGTGTGTATGTCTATCTGTCTGTCTGTGTGTGTGTGTCTGTGTGTCTGTGTATCTGTGTGTGTGTGTCCGTCTGTGTGTGTGTGTGTATCTGTGTGTGTGTGTGTGTGTGTCTGTGTGTCTGTCTGTCTGTGTGTATGTCCGTCTGTGTGCGTGTGTGTGTCTGTGTGTGTGTGTGTGTGACTCTATATTCCAGGACCAGCCAGTATCTCACCTTCTGTCTATATTTCCAGGAGTCTGTATAAGTTTCTCCCCGCGGCCAACCTGCCTCTCTGGATGTACTCCTTATATGGCTTTGGTGGTCCCTCTGTTATTTGGTAAGGACACACACACACACTCACACTTACACACACACACACACACACACACACACACACACACACACTGACATATCCCAAAACACACACACAGACACACACTCACACACACACACACACACACACACACACACACACACACACACACACACACACTGACATATCCCAAAACACACATACACACACACACACACACACACACATACACACACACACACACTATAAATATATATTATACATGGGTGATATTATTATTAATTTTTTTTGGACCATACACATACCTTGAATAATAATGAAGCAGTTTTAAAGTACTGAAAGTATATTACTCCCTTAATAATAATAATAATAATAATAATAATAATAATAATAATAATAATAATAATAATAATAATAATAATAAATACTACTACTACTACTACTACTACTTCTACTACTACTACTACTACTACTACTACTACTACTACTACTACTACTACTACTACTACTACTACTACTACTACTACTACTACTACTACTACTACTACTACTACTACTACTTCTACTACTACTACTACTACTACTACTACTACTACTACTACTACTACTACTACTACTACTACTACTACTACTACTACTACTACTACTACTACTGGTTTGTGTTTGTATTATGACAGTATGGTGACTCTGTGCCTTCACTCCCTGGTTCCTGACGGTACAGAAGGAATCATCAAACCTGGCCTCGGGGTGTCCAGGTGCTGGTTCTCAGGTTGGTACACTCAGTTAGTCAGTTAGTCACTCAGTTAGTCAGTTAGTTAGTTAATCAGTCATTCAGTTAGTCAGTTAGTCAGTCAGTTAGTCAGTTAGTCACTCAGTTAGTCAGTGATTCAGTTAGTCAGTCATTCAGTTAGTCAATCATTCAGTTAGTTAGTTTTTCAGTTAGTTAGTTAGTAAGTCTGTTAGTCAGTCATTCAGTTAGTCAGTCATTCAGTTAGTTAGTTAGTAAGTCTGTTAGTCATTGAGTTAGTCATGCAGTCAATTATTCAATAAGTCAGTCAGTCAATTAGTCAGTCAGTCAGTCAATTACTTAGTCAGTCAGGTAGTCGGTAATATACATACATTCTGTCACATCCATGGTGCATACGATGGCGTGGTACTGGCAAGACACACAACAAAGCCATTGTAATGATACCACGCCATCGTAAACACCATGAAATGTTCTTGCATACGGCGGCCCCAAAGACTAATAATCGTGAAACAAACACATTCTGTAATTCTGGAGCAAATGATTCCTCCAAACTATTCCAAGCAACAGACAGAACTCCATTATTTTTGTTCATCTGGTCCTATTTCCCTGGCATACTCAGGAGGAATCAAGGCGCTCCAATGTAACAAAAGTGAATTACCCCCCCCCCCCTTTAAATAGATGGTTGAAACCTGTGGTGGGAATGCATGTGAGACTATTAATTAATATTATAACATTGTAAACCACTTCAGGCACCCTGGAAACACTCGTCTTCTTCTATGGTCCCATCAGCTTCTTGTTGGCCTCAAATATCGTCTTCATCGTCCACACCTTCTGGTTCTACAGACGGATGGTAAACAACATATCCACGACACAGGACCTATGGGTACATGGGCCGGGGTCTGAGGCTAACAAGGCACCCAGGACACCAGAACAAACCAACCGTAAACGTGACTCAGTAGCAGAGTAAGTCAGTAGACTCTTCTCTTCAGCAGATGTTGTGTTATAGTAGTTGATGCTGACAGGGAAGTAATCTCATCCGTATAAATAATACCATTACACCTGTTGATTGTGTCATTATATTCTATTTAGCTTGAAAATTATGCCATCATATTATATTAGAGATTATTAAAGGATTAATAACCTTGTACTCTATTGCTGTCGATTCACACACTGAAATGAAAACAACCCTTTAGCCACCACCTCCCACTTTCTCTTTTATTCTCATTTTCAATTTCAAGGCAATAGTTGCGTCTACGTACACAATCGTTTTACTTGCTCTTGTGTTCCTCAACTTAATATTTCTAAATGATCTACCATCTGACTTCGGTTATCTGTCATTCTCAAACGAAATTCATTTGTACTATTCATCTCTCCCATAACTATGCTGCTCATCCATAAGTATTAAGGATCAGACTTCCAATGTAGAAAAAAAATCTATCCCACTTTATTTTCTCAAAGTTTTTAAATGGACAAGTAGAGATATTTTTTTTACTCTAATCTAAGAGAATGTGTGGTACTTCATTAATTAAGGGAGGAATCTCTTGTTGGTAAATTGGAGGGCTACTGATTCCTCCAAATTATGCCAGGAAACAGGACCAGATGAACACAATTAATGGTGTTCTGTTGCTTGGAATAGTTTGGAGGAATCGGTTGCTCCAGATTTATCCCCCCCCAAAAGTCCCCCTTAATCTATTCTCTCTCTCTCTCTCTCTCTCTCTCTCTCTCTCTCTCTCTCTCTCTCTCTCTCTCTCTCTCTCTCTCTCTCTCTCTCTCTCTCTCTCTCTCTCTCTCTCTCTCTCTCTTTAATCTATTTTCTCTGTTTCAGCTTCAAGCAGCAGTTCTCCTTGTTGGTGCTCATGTGTCTTTGTTGGGTCACGGAAATTCTGTCGTGGAAGATCCCTCCTCCTGAGCTGTGGTGAGTGTTGCTGTTTCATCCATACAATAATACATTAACTGTTATATACGGGGCTACTTGGTCAGACAGCTTGTCCCCCTATTCTCGCACCCCTCAACCCCCCCTCCCAAGCCTGTCCCCTACTCCCGCACCCCCTTAAGACAAACTTTTTATATATTTTATATTTTTTTATTTTTTTATTTTATTTTTTTATTTTTTTATTATTATTATTTTTTTTTTCAGGGCCCTGGGCGATATTCTGAACTCCCTCCAGGGCTTCTTCGTGTTCGTCATCGTCATTTCTAACAGGAGGAAGAGGATGTTTATAAAGAAGAAGTTTCCATGGATATTCTCCCTGGGTAAGAAAGTAATGGTTGCCGTGTGTCCCAAGTCATGCCACCGAGCCAATGAGAAGGAATCGACCCCATCCCTGGCGTCAAGTGCCTCCGTCTGCTCCTCACTCAGTGCCAGTCCCAAGTTGCCCCCTTCAGTTCATCTACACCTCGCTTCCTACACCAGCACCACCAGCAGCAACAACAACAACAACAACAACACAGGCCAAGATACCGACGCCTCTTCAAGTTCACCCGTCACTGAAAGATCGTCGTAGAGAGAGAGAGAGAGAGAGAGAGAGAGAGAGAGAGAGAGAGAGAGAGAGAGAGAGAGAGAGAGAGAGAGAGAGAGAGAGAGAGAGAGAGAGAGAGAGAGATTTGGTAGCATCAAGTGTAAAGTTAGTTAGAAGGTATACAAGTGCACAATAAAAGAAAAGTGTGAAGTGTGTTGAGGAGGTAACCTTAATTGGAGAAGCAAACAGATTGATATTAGAATGGAAAAATGAACATCAAACAAAACATTAAGGAGTCGTATCTCTATTCTAACTATCACATACACAATTTTTTTATTATATATTATGTCTTTTGTAATGAATGCCCTGTGTTTAATTATTGCAACAATGGATGTAACTTTGTGCCATGATGCTGGAGGTTGGTGTGTGCTTGTGTCTATCTAGCGTCCTTGTATTTATCAGGGAGAGATATTTAATTAATTAATCTAATACAGTGTTAGTAAATCTGAAACAACACCTGTATTCATTAAAGCAAAATTCACTCTTAACTTGATATTTTTATTACTAAGCTTTCATTCATGGCGAGGACTAGCCTACTGTCTTCGAATTCATAACAACAGCTCATACAAATAGAATAACAAAACTATTCACTGTTTCGAAATAAACCTGAAACATTATGGTGAGGTCAAAAATGCAAACATACGAACACGTCCAAACTCTAAGATGTTTTGTGAACCCCTGCAGATCCCTCCAAACTATTCCACGTAACAACAAGACACCATTATTTTTGTCAATCTGGTCCTGTTTCCTGGTATACTTTGTAGGAATCAAGTATACTGTCCCTTTTTAAGTATAGATTTTTATATGGATATCACAACATTATGTATAACAGCTTGGGGTATATTATATAAAAACAGGTCTTAGTTGTACAGGTTTAATAGTACTTATGTTCCAGAGTTATTCCTGAACTGTGATGTTAGGTTAGGTAAGTTTGGTTAGGTTGGGTTATGTTATGTTCCCGAAACATTCCTGGACTGTGATGTTAGGTTAGGTTAGGTTAGGTTAGGTTAGGTGACAAATTGAGGAAAAAAAGGCTTCACTCCTCATCTTCAAAACAACAGGTAAATCTATCCGTTTGACTCTTCTGTTTGTTTGTTCTTGTTACCGTTGTTGTTGCACCCGACTGTTGTATTATTGTTTTTGTTACTTTTGATGTTAATGTGTGTTGTTGTTGTTGTTGGGTCCTACGTGATGTAAACATAAAACAAAACAACTGTCGTCTGTTTTCCCAGGGTTGTATGAAGCATCACTATTGTTGTTGTTGTTGTTGGTGTAGTTGTTGTTGTTGTTGTTGTTGTACCCGACGCAATTCTGATGTTATGCTATTTGGAGTAAATAAAATAAAGTACACATGAGGTTATTCAAATAGAGAAAACCTTTTGCAGAATAAATTGATGACACCCAACGAGGACCAATTATTGACCACGTTTTAACAATTGCTGTATTAAAGAAGGATTCTGTGATCGTGAACGAGTAGCCTAACCTATACTCTCTCTCTTTCTGCTCTCTCTGTCCATAAGTAGATAGTACACTTTTGGTACAGCCACAATCAAATAACCACCGACACCTTCCTTTCATGGTGCAAATACATGTAAATCAGTCTCGAATAAAAATATAATCTAACAACTTTTTACGTCAACTCAGTCCCCTCAATTATTATTATGAGGTGTTGCAAAATCATACATGTGTTGTTCTTTATTACCAAGATATTTACTACGATGGAAGGAAAGTGTCGGTGGTTATTTGATTGTGGCTGTACATACATACATTGTAGACCCTTGATTCCTCCAAAATATGCCAGGAAACAGGACCATACGGACAAAAATAATGGTGGCCTATTGCCTGATTCTTCTAAATTATCTTTATTCTGGTTTTGGTAAACTGGGTATACTTTCAAACTGCATATATTTGATGTTTTATTTCCCCCGCTAACACTAGAGTCGATTTCATCTCGTCTGACAACAGCCTTCTGTAAAATGAC
>JAWZYT010003527.1:12500-35000 GCA_034508575.1 Petrolisthes manimaculis | reverse complement strand
TATCCGTAGTAAGGAATTAGCAAGGTAAGGTTTGGATAACACAAGGACTCTGTAGGACAAGGGAGAAGGTGATAGATAGATAGATAGATAGATGAGACGACAAACACGTTGGAAATAGAAGGAAAAGAGGGACAGTTGAAAAATATTAAAGGGATTGGCTAGGGTGCAAAGGTGCGTCACGTCACAGTGAAAACCTGCTGCAGCTGGAGTGATTATGTGTGGAGAGAATGAAACATGTGATTGAAACAATAGATGAAGAAAATGAAACACCAAAGATTAAAATAGTAACACACAAAAAAGGACAAAATATTCACTCTCATAGTTATAGTCCACATCCATTACATCCTTACACACTTTACAAACATTCATGACACTTACTATTAATAGACTTTTCCCCAAAAGCACCGAGGAATCCCTAGTAACAACCCTTAGTGACGTGGACTCCCCAGAACAGGTTTGGTAGAAGGAGGAGGAAGAGGTTAAGAGGTAGTGAGTGAGGCGTTGGTAAAGGGGGAACATAGTAGTTGTCTCCTCCCTCTGCCTTAGTCATGGGATCGGGGAATGTGGCCCAAACACTACTGCCTTCGCCTATAATGGAAGTCAGGGCGCCAGAGTCAGTCCCACGCCAGACATCACAGTGAGTGGTTTGGTGTGTGTCTGTGTGGCATTCACAAGGGAGCATGTCTGGATTTTATGGCGAGCATTCAGAGTGGACGGAATTTCCTCTTCACTTCGATGGACAGTGTTAATGGATTACCAGGAGTTGTATCAAGTGAATGGTAACTGTTTCGATACATACCAAGCACTTCATTACTTGAAAAAAAGTTTAATTACATGGTATGTGATATTGGTGAAGAAAATCTAGCTGATTTTGTGGCGTCTCTGTATACAAATGTGGAAGAGAAATATGGTTATGTTTCAGTAGACAACATTAATAACAATGGAGTCATCTTTGAGTTATATATCGAGTGTGGTGGTTTTATTGTGTGTCAGGCCTGGCCAACTCGTCCCAACCACCAGTCTTCTTCCCCAGTTACCAGTTGGTCCTCTAACCACCACAGTCCCTGTCCTGACCAGTAATATCACACATGTAAACAGTGAGGTGGTGGAATATGTGAGCATCACCCCCAACCCTAAACAGCTTTTAACCACTGATTTATCAAAGCTCACAGCTCCCATCAGTGTCATAGACGTGACGCCACCCACGGAACTACGTCACCAAAATATTCCCGACAGAATAAGCGTAAATGTTGATATACCTGGGAAACAGAAGGACAAGGCATTGATAAAATCCGATGACTCAATTCAGATAAATAATCCCAACAGTGAAGATACGAGTGTTGACAGAGAAGTGAATGAGAAAGAAACCACTTCAACAAGAGAGGGGACGGTATTACTTCTTGCCAATGACACTCCTGATACAACACACATATCCATACTATTAGATGCTCAGGATGTCATAACAGAAGGGGTCGAGCATGAAACACAACCCTTTGATAACAACAGGACTGATGCCACCACAACTTGGGAGGCAACAAGGACAACTCAACAACACACACCAACTGACGACAACACAAATGAAGCCAAAAGCAACACAACCAACGACAAAATGAGCAGCAATACCAGTGAAGAGATTGACAACACAACAGGAACCTTAACCAATACAGACATAGCCAGTGAAGAGATTGACAACACAACAGGAAGCTTAAACAATACAGATATAGCCAGGAAACCAATAACACTGATTGAGGGACGAGTGCCAAGTTATCCTGACCAACTGGTTAAATGTTACTGTGATGCCAAGGAAGTGTTAACCAAAGAAGGGTGTCAATTCTACCAAGGTGACACTTACATCAAGAAGGAAATAAAGTTCAGAAAAAGCCTGGTGAGGAAATATAAATCTGTCTTTTTTTACTTGACATTATTTATTCAATTATCTTTATTTCTTACGAGGATAGCATATATATACTGTACTAATTAAGGTATATAGGAGTACTGTATCGAGGCAGCTACAGTCAGTTTGTTCCTTAGGGATAAAGAAGGGATAAAGAAAAAATAACATGTATTAAAATATGGAATAGTACTGAAGTCTCGGGGTAGATTATGTTATGAGTATGTAAGAGATAAGAAGGGAGCAGTTAGAATGACGCAACGAGTATGTTAGGAATAGAGGAAGGACAATGATATGAGGAAGGTTCCGATGGAGAGAAAAGAGCTGAGAAAACGGCAGAGATATTAAAGGGTTGGTTGTTGATGCTGCTGAGACAACTATACTGATGATGATGATGATGATGATTGCATTATGGTGGAGGCTTGCATACATTCGAGAAAATCACCATCCAACTGATTTATACGATTTCAGATGGGATAATTTTCAACTTAGAAACGAGATGAGCATCCAGTGGTAATGATGACGACGAGTAGTGGACGAGTGGAACAAGTTTCTAAATGAAGTGCTTAGCAAAAAAAAAAAAAAATCTCAATATTTTAAAAGTAGTCTAAACAAGTTAATAATAAACTGCTAAATGGATCTTAATGAGCCTTAATGGCCTTGAATGAGCCAACTGGACTCATGCAATTTTCTCAATATTTTTTAGTATTCCTTTCTCAGCGTTGGTGCGTTGTGTTATATCATCACTTGTGATAATGAAAATAATCTTTCCTCAACAGATTCCCGTTGGAAGTATGGACGTGGTGATTCACGAACCCGACTGCAACACTGTACATGGTCACCGTCAGATGAACTTTAGTAAAGATGAGTTTTATCTCCGACAACGAGGTGATGTTGTCTTAATGAAATCAGTGGGTGTTTTACAAGGTCTTCGTATTAATAACTATTGTGTTACACACACCTTGGATAATAATGGTCAGGTTACATGGACAATGAAGGCTTGTATACCTCCTCCTTCAGTTCCTCGTTGTTGTCCACAAGGGGAAGTAATAAAACAAGGTCAATGTCAACCAACACAATCACCAACACTTCTTACTCCACCTATATCAGCTGATATGTTTAGAGGTGATATTCCTTGGCCTTTCATTACAAACCATATTAGTCCACTCACTTGTGTTAAAGATTCAATTAAATCTTTACCTTTAGAACCAAGGGTAACTTATTTAATGAATGTTCCAACTGGTATGGTATTAATTTGGAATCCACCTTTTACTTATATGATTAGAAAGTTTTTCTATCCTAATGAGTTCTGTGTTGATGGTCGTGAAACATCTTCAGGTGTTGTGGAATATACTGCCAATTTCTGTTTTTCCAACCCATTGGAAGTTCACAACAAAGCTTGCCAAGGACATATATGTATTCGTAAATGTTGTAAACATGGACAGATAATGAGTTCCCCATTGTACAGATGCATTGACAAACAAAACTCAACCTTCAGTCCTCCTTTCATAGCTGAACCTTCATCATACAAAGTTGTACATGGATACCCTTTGTGTTTGCCAAAGTCACAAGAGTTCAACATCAGTATTGACGCTCGGGGCTTTATGTATGCAAAGGACCGCAAGTTTGAGGCTTCCAGCTACTGCAGCGACGAGTTTACAGATGGGAAACACAACTTCAGACAAGGAGCTTATATATGTCTGGCAAGGCTATCAGAGTGGGACAAGGCCAGAGACATTGCCTTCCCGGTGTGTCATGCCATCTCGTTAGTGTTTCTGGCCCTGACGGTGGTGTGTTATTGTCTGGTGCCGGTACTCCTGCAGCAGGGGGGATGGTGTCAACTCTTCCATGTACTCTCACTCATGCTCGCATACTCGTCAAAATTCGCACAGCAACTGTTTGGCCAGTATTGGAACGGACCAACCTGTATAGCAATGGGTTAGTGGTTATTGTTTTATCATACACACACTCTCTCTCTCTCTCTCTCTCTCTCTCTCTCTCTCTCTCTCTTATCGTTAAAATGATATAGTTTCCCAACAATACCATATTCCCACGAACTCACTACTTAAGGGACCCTGTGATGTAGTTAGAAAATTGGAGATAAATGATTCCTTCAAATATTGCCACGAAACACCACCTATATGGAAGGAGCTTGTTTCGTGGCATGGTTAGGAGGAATCAGTAGCCTCCACTTTTCATACACGATGCTTTACTTAGTACTACATGAAGGTGACAAAAAATAATACAGATAGTTTTAACCACATGATAAAGAATAATAAGTATAAATAATAAGTATAAAAAATAAGTAAAAATAATAAGTATAAAAAATAATAAGTATAAAAATAAGTATACTAAGAATAATAAGCATGATAAGTACACAATATTCAATGTTTATTACGTTCTACAGCCGTCGTGTTGCAGTTTGGTTTCCTGTGTACATTCTTCTGGCTCAGTGTCCTATGTTTTGAGGTCTGGAGGAAAATTAAGTAAGTATTTTAGTATTTTATTCAACATTTTATTACTAATTTTCAAGTTTGGGAATAAACCAAAAATATTATAGTGCTTCAATGAGTAATTAATGGTGTATGATCGTCTCACTCAGAAATGTTTTATTAGGATTCAACACCAACATTAACCGAATTCATAAACACTAAATACGATTAAAAAAATAATAATAATAATATGTATTGTTTTCAGGAGTCTCAACAAGTTACTGCCAGCCACCAAACAGCCTCTCAAAAGCTACTTACTTTATGCCTTTGGTGGTCCCTTTCTCATATGGTAAGACACACACACACACGTACAGTCATACATACTTTTTTTTATTATCAATTAAGGAAATCTGAGTTCGAGGATTTTTTTGTTTTGCCTCTCGCGCCCATCAGGTTCTTATTACTGTACTTTTCTGATAGGTTGAGGAGACAAATGTGTATTAAGGGACCCTGTGATGTAGTCAGAAAATTGGAGATAAGTGAGTCCTTCAAATATTGCCACGAAACACCACCTATATGGAAGGAGCTTGTTTCATGGCATAGTGAGGAGGATTCAGAAGCCTCCAGTTTTCGTACACGATCACAGGTTTCCTTAATGTGTTCAGACAAATATAAATATACTGTACGATAAAGGGAATGTGATGATGTCTCAGTGTTGCCAGATGATGATGTCACACACACACACACAAACTGATACACACACACACACACACACAAACTGATACACACACACACACACACAAACTGATACACACACACACACACACACACAAACTGATACACACACACACACAGAAACTGATACAGTGACACAATCTCTTAAAAAGGTGTACAGTATAATTTTATTATACTCATCCTCCCAGAACAGAAAAGTGTTAATAATACCACCGTTTTTGTACCTTCCCTGCCTCCCTTCCTTCCTTCAGTACCGTGACTGTGTGTATGCAGTTCTGGGCCCCTAGTGATGTGGTGGGTGTGGTGAAGCCTCATCTTGGAGTCTCACGTTGTTGGTTCTACGGTAAACAAACCTCTTGACATTTTCATCAGGCCTTCCTTGATAATTATAAGAGTTGTATATTAAATTTTGAACTATAGATATAAGACTTGTATATAATTTTGAACTATGGATTTTATGATAATATTCAGTTATGACTTATTGCTGACTATATATATATATATGATGTCAGCTTTACATATAAATATAATATACTACTTCAGATACATTGGCAACTCTGGTGTATTTCTTTGGTCCCATCGCCTTCCTCTTCACTTGTAACATCGTCTTCATCACACACACCTTCTGGATTTACCGACAAATCGAACGCAACGCCAAAGTACTCAAGAATCTCGGGGGAGAGAAGACGTCGAGTGAAGGTTCAGCTGCAGCCTCCAAAACACTCAGAACTGAAGCCTCCAAAACACTCACAACTGAAGCCTCCAAAACACTCAGAACTGAAGCCTCCAAAACACTCACAACTGAAGCCTCCAAAACACTCAGAACTGAAGCCTCCAAAACACTCAGAACTGCTGAACACAAGTACCGCAGACGTGACTATGTGGCCGAGTGAGTCGTGAATCAGTCAGTCACTTCAATGAAATTACCTCTTTAATGAGAATATATATATAATCGTCACATTCATTATAATGATTGAAACAAAATGAGTCCCTTGGTTAGGAGTTCTTGTGATGAATAAAAACATCCAGCATTAGTCATAGGAACAGATTTGTGGAATGAATGAGGCAATAATGTATATATGTACACTCGAAGTCACAAATTGTGTCCCGATCCCCTCACAAAATGAATCGCAAACAGGCTATAGCTTTTAAGGTTCGAACAACGGTGCTTCTCCCTACAACAAACACAGTAGTTCGAATCATTCAAGGTCGGCTAGTTGCGATTCATCATGACAACGGATCAGGACACAATTTCTGACCGCGAGTGTACAGCATTTGGAATTTTTGTTAATGGGAAGAGGGGCAAAACTATGGGAGTTTATGAAACCATCTCCAAGGGTCTCACAGAAAGTTCGAATGTTTCCTATTTTGAATTTAATTTTGGGAAGTAGCTTGATGAGACACGAGTGTGTAGGTAATATATAAATGGCAAGAGAATAATGTTTCATAGAGTAAGTTGAACTACTCTCAGTGTAGATGAGACACGAAAAATATCAGCAAAAGTGAAAAAAACAGATGAAAATAGAGTTCCAACCTTCCCTATCACCAGTCCAATGTCTACCCTTGGACATTGTAGCTTCCTCCTTACAATACATTAGGATCCAATATAACTATAGGTGTTTTGTTTGGTTTATAGGATTGGTCAGTCATCTGGTCAGTATATAGGTAATAATACTTCCTAACTAACCATAATTAATGGATTCCAGCTTCAAGCAACAGTTTTCCCTGTTGGTGTTGATGTCCATCTGTTGGGTGACTGAAGTGCTGTCATGGAAGATTCCTCCTCTTGTGATGTGGTCAGTCATTTATTTCATGTTTTCCATAATCTTGTGATATGATACATCATTGTACATAGAGTTAAGGTCAATAGTTCTTACCTACACTATAAGAAAAAAAAAAACATTTCAAGAAAAATAACTCCATTGCACTCTGTAATAACATCCTTGTCACCTCAGTCACCTCACCCATCACTTATTCAAGGATATTATAAGGATAATCATAAAACAAACATATTCAAAACTTTGCAAGCCTGTAAAATGTTCAGTACCATAATATGTGATTTATATATTGGCTAATAAGGCTATATACATCACTATTATTGGTAATTGTACAGTACATGACAGTGAACCACATTGAATTAAGTAGTATATATAGGCCACGTAACTCATTTAAGAATCAGGCAGACCAATACTGTAGCCTACTTACTCCCTCGCCACAAAAATATCCCCAAGAAATTTACGCCTGAAACGATTCATTGACTCATTATCCCTGTTTCACATCCAAGGAATAAGTAAGAACTATTTAATGTTCTTGCACAAACAATTATTTTACCATTTTTTCTTGCCTTGTAGCAAGTTTAGGTAACCTGTTTTAACTTATTTTATGAGGCACCATATAAATGAGTGATAAAGCCGTATTGAGTTTTATGTAATCACGCGATAACAGAATTACGGTATAAGATATTATGTCATTACAATATTTAAGCGATGTCAAAATATCAATAATGTATCAATAGACCTTGTTATGTTTTGTTGTTGTCATTGCAGGGCTGCCACAGACATCCTCAACACACTGCAAGGCTTCTTCGTCTTCATCATTTTTGTGGCCAACAGAAGCAAAAGAAAACACCTCAAGAAAAAATTCCCTACAGTGTTTGTTGGGGTGAAGATAGTGACGTCTGTGTTGATAAAGATTAAAGGTGCCTTCATGTTGATAGACAGCAACGGTAAGGAAGTGTCACCCATCAACTTGCTAACCTCGACCATCGGTAGGAAAATCTCTACCACATCCCTCATGAGCAACATCTCAACACTATCCACGACACTCACGGTTAAAACTTCCTCTTCTTCCTCTTTCTCCCTTTCTTCGTCCGAGAGGAGTAACACCAAGAGGTCATCGTCATTTTCTGACTCAGATGATGGGATAATCACTGTTTCACATACTACATTGACCCCAAGTGACAGCATCAGCAGTGATAGTCCTTGTTGAAGCTATCAGCCTGGCTTTTCAGCATTTGGTAATTTGTAAAGTTTCAACTGAGTCAACATTTTACATCTTAAAACCAGCTGAAACAATCTGGGGACTAAATCACTAAACCACCTATCTACAAACGTTAACAGTTTTTTGCACCAAACCTCTGACACACCTTAGCAGCAAGAAACATTACCTCACTCGTTGTGATGTATACTGTACCTGACGTCAAACACTGATCTCTCTCTCAAAACAATATTGTAACTGCTACTCCTGCCTCCTCATCTGTGACCATTGCACTCAGCAGGATGGAGGTCTGCCTAAATATTGTTGTTGCCGTATAATTATGTGATATAGTGGATTGATTATTTTTTAAAGCAGCAGGTGTAGTGCGGCATAATGTATCATGCTATAAGAGTGGCGACATTTTTTTAATAGCCTGTACAGTCACCGACAATAGCGACGTCCCTCTCCTTGACCCATACGAAACCTGCAGCCACTGCTTCAGTATGGGGGAAGGAGGAAGGCAGTGGGTGAGAGGAGGCACAGTTGGGTTTAAAATAATTATATGAAAATGATCATTGTATAGAAACAAAAACTTGTACTTTTGGTTCAGTGTACCTGAAGGTGAGGAGCATCGATATGGTCGGTGACTCAGTGACTGTACAATACCGTGCCAACCAGAATACATGAACTGGCACCAATTCACAGTACAAAGGAACGTCAAGTGTTAGAGGTCCTAGAAATAAGTTTTGCTTTTAAGGGGGAAGTACAGTGTTGGCAAATCTGGAACAACTGCTGATTCCTCCAAACTATTCCAAGCAACAGAACACCATTATTTCTGTTCATCTGCTGCTGGTCTGAACTACATAATATAACATTAAATGCAATATGTAATGATATCCTGGGCAAATGTTTCATAATAGCAGTGTAGTATCAGCAGCTACATTGAAGAAACTTTATGAAATGCATAGACTGAAGGCAATAACATTATATCCTATAATATATGTAATGAATTATATGAATAACGTACATACTGTACCTGAAATATATTAAAGCTACCAGACTAACCAACTTTTCAAATGTCCCAAATACAGTATAACTATCACAGTGTTGCCAGATAGCGCAGGAGAAATTTCAGTAGAAATATGAGGAAAAATTCAGTAGATAGGGGTAAAATTTCGGTAGACATACTCGATAACATGTATATAGACAATATGAAGTTTCACACTACTCACCAAGTAAATCGTTATATATTTGATTAATGATAAAAATCATACAAACAAAATGTATAAAATTTATATCACAAATTATTCAGACAGTATTATCATGTACTTATGAGATACATAAAGGAAAGGGTAATTTCTTTACACACTTTATTGTTGTAGCAAACTGTTTTAAATTTGTAATTTACTTATACCTTCATATTTTGCCCTTTGTCATCCTCTGCGGATATATTTCAACATCATAGCAGTCACGGTATAATGACTATAGAGTCCTTATACCGTGATAACAGTATTCAGTCTGCATTTCTACCGCACGTAGAGTATATTTCCTCATAGCAGACTAAATGTCCTCACATTGGTAACGCTGCATTTCGGCTCCCCCAGATAGGTAGGGTTGTGTAAACGTGTGTGTGTTCTTACCTATTTTTATCTTTACAGGATTGAGTCAAGCTCGTTATGTCCCTATTTTTAAAACCCAATCATCATATTTTTCTTTAAAATTATGGATGTTTTTGGCACACAACACTTCTGGTAATTTGTTCCATTGATCTATTCTATTTAGAAAGCTATATTTCTGTACATTTTTATTTCCTCTTCTTGTGTATATATAGTATGCTGTGTGTAGGGTGTATGTGTGTGTAGTAGTAGGGTGTGTGTGTAGTAGTAGGGTGTGTATGTGTGTAGTAGAGTGTATGTGTGTGTAGTAGAGTGTATGTGTGTGTAGTAGGGTGTATGTGTGTACTTAGAGGGATGATGATAATAATAATAAGAGGGATGCTGATAATGTTAAGAGGGATGCTGATGCTGATAAGAATGTGAAGGGATGCAGATAAGAATATTAAGAGGGATGCTGATAAAAATGTTAAATTCATAATAAACCTATATTTCAGATAGGTTACATAGATAGTAAAGTTAAGCTCAGTACAAACTTCTATAGTTTTCATTAGTTTCAGTGTCATTTGATTGTTAATTATATATACTGTACATATATTAAATCTTTGCATATATTTAATGGTTTTCTGGCAGGTACAGTAGAGTACTGGTATATTGAATTTGTGTATTTTTCCTGACATACTGATAAACATAATACAGTAATGCAACAGAATGTTAGTTATAGAATTTCAGTACTGTTCTATACAATCAATTTTGAGTAATACTGTAGTTTGCTGGTTTTGGAGTACAGGTATACAGTACAGTATAGGCTACAAGAATACAAGTTTTAATCAAAGTGTGAAAGAAGGGGCACTGACTATAATATTAATCTGCAAAGAGAAAATATACAGTACAGTACAGTATAACTGTTTGTGAATAAGATTAATGTGAGTGGAATTTAGAAGTACTGTATGCTATAAAATACTTACATTAAGAGAAGATTATGTAAGGCTACAAAGGAACGAGTGTACGGTATGTTGAAATTTTAATGGAAAATATTTGTCCATGTTAGGATTGGCAAACCACTTATAGTTTGATAGTTCATGGAATGGACACAACTACATCTTCTGAATATTTCCCAGTCATTTAAATTAAATTCTATATATATTTGATTTATTAGATTTGGGTTTTCCTACAGGTTGGTGCAGCTAAGTGGTACTAAAATTCCATTTGCAAATGTAATGACAATGCATTAATGCATTATTACAGTTTAGGAAAGATGAAATGCAAACATAACACCTTATTTATTGAGGGTTAGTGATAAACACACGTATGCTTTAAAACATTTATAGTTATTTCTCCTGATAGCATATAATATTATAGTACATAAGATTTAGGAAAATAACTCCTTTTTAGTATAAAATATTTGTGAAAGAATATTACCTATGACCAGTACAGTATGAAATATTTTACAGTACAGTACAGTACTTGCTTAATCCAAATGCTGGTCGTATGATTTCCTAAAACATGGTACAGCATGTATTTTCATTGTATATTTAGACTGTTAATACATTACCAGTATATTATAAGTGAAAAATGTCAATGTTTCTGTGCTTTTCTATTTCCTATCCATCTATCTATATCTCCTACGCCTCGTTCCCACCAAGAATCTCCCCTAACAGGGGCAGAAGTGTCTCCAGCTTTCCCTGTTCTAACACTCCCTTCTTACTTGGTCTAGCCCTCCTCTGCCCCTCACGTTTCTCTCCCTCACATACTCTTCCACTCTATTCTGCCATCTAACTAAAAGTCTGCCTCTCACACCAGGACCCACAAACTTCACTTCCATACACCTTATTTACAAACTCCTCACCTCACTACCTCCCCTCCACACTTCATTTCAGCAGTTATCCCATCCACCCCTGGGGCCTTTCCCATCTTCAACTTTCCTATTGCTTTCCTATCTTCTTCTCTTCCAAGTTCTCTCAGTACACCCTGTCATCTACCAGCTGCCTCCATCCCCATGCATGTCACCACCGACTCCCCTCCCGTTCCCTCTTTCATCAAACAATTAGAATGCCTCTTCCACATTTCTCTCACTTCCTTACTTCCACTCACAGTGACTCCATCCTCTCTCTTCATTCTCACACTACCAAACTTTCCTTCTGTTTCTCTTTTAATCTCCTTTCAAAATAATTTGTTTTTATAAACTTCTCACTCAGTTTCCTACCAAACTCCTCATCCACTCCTTTTACCCTCACTTACCATCCTCTACTTGCCTCTTATATACATTGTATTCTCTCTTCCACCTCTCTTTCACCATTCCTTTTCTTTCTGCTGCATCTTTCACTTCTTCTGACCACCATGCACTCTCTTTCTTGCCCCTCTTTTGTGTCTTGTATCCCATATTCTATTACCATAGGTAAATTACCTACATTATGTGTCATTCTCAATTCTCTTATGTTATTGCTGAAAGGTAAAAAGCTAGAGCTAAGATAATTACTGATATGATTTGCCTTAGTAATGAAGTCACTCAATATCAAATATTGTGGATGATTGTACAGTAACAAGTTTAATTTAGCATCTTAAGGGTATCAATTATATAAAGTATAACTACACTGGCCTGTAATTTTACAGAAAAGAGCTTATAGCTTATACTATTACATACTCTCTCCATGTGCCAAGAGTTTAGTTACAGTATATTGTTTTCATACTTCATTTGTGTTATCAATACTGGGTCATTAATTAGTTTAGTGACTGAATCCTCTTTAAGTTCAAAGACATTAGAACTAAAGAACTAAAGAATTTTGTGGATGAAACTAAGAGCAGACTTGATTAATATGCAAAGGAATTAGAGTTATTTTTGAAGTAGAAGTACGTACAGTATTGATAATAATCATTAACCTATGTATCTCGGAGAACTTTTAGTATATTTCTTTGGCTAACATCATACAATTTTACTCGACACAGAAACCTCAAACAGTCAAGGGTTAGAAACTAGGGCAATTACAGCACTTCTACTTAACCCATACATTTCTGGCTAATGCCACACAGTTTCACGACTGAGGGTTGAACTCTACTGTATCTTGTTTAATGCATATCCTTGACATCTTGCACTTCAAGTTTAGCACTGCACTCTGGCTGATGCCAAATATTTTACGTGTCAAAGAAATGTGGGCAATCAATATTTTAATGAATCCGTTTCCCAGACCTTTACCTCTAGCTCCACTCTGGATGATTCCAGCACTATTCCTTTGCTTCTTTTTTGGATTATACACCTTAATTTTTTGGGTATATTTCATGGTCTGCAGAGGAATTGCAATTCTCTTTAAAGTCTAAAAAGATGTATTAATAGTGTTAACTATAAATGTCATTGATATCACAAAGTGGCCACTTATCTAAAAGGCCAGCCAAATACTGTATTAATAATTGCATTAGGCATTATTATTCTATGTTTAAGTCATCAGCATAATTATATTTATAGGTGGATTTCAGAAGAAATATTTTGGGTACTAGGCCTATGACATAAAAACTTTTGAACAGGCATACTGATTTTAGTGGCCAGGGTCAAGGTTGCGAGGCAGTCTTTATCAGTAACTCACTCCTGAAACTATCCATGGAGTGAGACTGAAGTTAATTTATTTTATGATTTCTCACTTAAGCCTGCCAATAAGTCTACTGCCTTAATTAATATTATAAGTAGGTTCATAAGAACTTTGATTGTGGATTTTGGAGTGTCTCCTGAGTGAGCTATGTGAGTAAACCCTTCCTTTAACTTACGACTGATACATTACTCTTCTTTATAATAAGCCTATATATAAAACCAGTCCCTCTGAATCAATCGTTTGAAAGATAATTAAAGGAAAAAGCTTTGAAGGCAAATAGTCACACACACAAGGGTACTCTTCAGGGGCAAAGATATACAGTATTATAGTGTCCATTTGTTTGTGATGTTAATGGACACACAGTTCTCAAGTTCTGACAACACAAACATACAGGAGATACACCACAGCTTTGCACACCACACCACACCCACCTACCTACCTATATACAATTGCTATGTTTTCTGTTCCTTTCAAATATTTCTGCTACATAAAATATATATAATCTTTATACATCTTTTTATATTTTAAAGAAATACAACACTGGAGTCCATTCACACACTCAAGGGCCTCCATATGAATATGCTGTCAAGGACAATAAATCTTTACCACACTGTCTAATCTGTGTCAAACACCAATGAAACTACACAAAGAAACCCAAGATAACATCGTGATTCAAGCGGTTCCAGGATTCATTTTCTCTATTCACAATCCTGAGTGGGTGAGACATTGTCCCCGACCATACCATATAAACCCAGGCCTAATGGTGCTATAAATGATGCAAACCTTGCTATATATTTTCCTTTTGGTCTCTCTTTTCAGTGCACGGGTACACTGAAGGTCAATAATTAATTGCAGAATAAATAAATAAAAAAAAGGACAGAATTATTGACCCACAGTGTTCCACCAGCTAAACAGGTCTAATTTACTGCACATTTTCGTCTTTCCTTCCTGTGACATTACACATTGGCCTAGATCTATACATCAATGTGAGGCACTTTCATGTGGAGGTGACTGTCCTTTGTATACATATAGTATTATATACTGTATAAAGAAATATCTTTATTATGTTACACTACTTCACTGGGTTGTTGTAGGCCTATCTAAGGGCACCGGGAAACTTAGACTGTCCAGCATGAGAAATTGTTATACAATATTTAGACACTTGAGATATTTTGGAAACTTATGTACTGTGCTTGAAGAAATCAGTCCCTTGGCATTTCATACCTGCAAATAGGCTAAACTACATCCAAAATGTTTGATAACTTGGTCAGTTTTGGTCAAGTCATTTATCAGAGTTCTAAGCAATGATCAGCATAAGGACCAGATGCAAGAAAAGTCATAGATTGGACAATAATGATGACTGGTACGATGGCTTCATAAACAATCACCATTGTTGACCCCATGACCGTTGATATATAGCCTACTGTAGTTCCAGGTATATATTATTTTTTGTTTATTTATGAATAAATTAATATATTTGTTTATTAGTTAGATTTAATACCAGGAAGGAGATGTACCAGAGGATGGCTGGTACCCGAGTGCCTTGAAGGGGTCATTTGTTTACATAATTTTGAGGGTAATACTGATTCCTCCAAACTATGTAAGGAAACGGATCATTTCAGTATGCAAGTCAGGAATTATTACGCTTTGTAGCATAGTTTGAAGGAATCAGCAGCTCTCCAATTTGACCACAACAAATGATCCCTTATGTTAGAAGGTTACAACAAACGTTTGGCCAGGCTAAACTTATATTCTTATAAAGGACATGTGCAACGAAATGCTTAGCCTGGCGTAGTAACCGAGTAGGAGTCTCAGTTCTGTTAGCAGTTTTTATTTATCAACATTTTGTTCTGAGGGTTTATCTACAAAGATCTATACTGTATAAATACATTACAACGGTACAGCTGCTTCTAGCTACATCCACCGTAGTGTTGTGCTGAGGTGCGATAGAGGAAGCAGAGTATAGGTTTGTGGTCCCGTTCGTAAGCTTACTAAAATAGAGGGGAACACTTTGTCCATAGAGTATTATAGTACAGTATCCTGAGGGACATCACAGCTACCTAAAGGTCTACTTAAGCTTGCCAGTACTGAGTTTAAGTATTCATACACTGTATCTATATATTATGAAGGTAGAAATTGAAATTTATGAAAGATACAATATCTGTTAGTTATTATGGTTGAATATTTCAATCTCCTACTGAGATGAAAGCTGCATTGTGATAGATATATTCAGACTTTCCATTTATAAGTAAAAGCATTCATAAGAAAGCACGTGCAATACTCTAGCAGCTAGTTTCTGAAGTCCACCACCATCAGTGGATCAATAACAGGAAAAGCTAGTTAGTTTGTTGGAGATAACCGAGGCTTTTCTGAGCTGATTAACTAGCAATGTATAGTCTGAGTCCTGGATCTCCTAACTAGGCCAACATAAACAGGAGTGTGTGAGGGATTGTTTGATTGTATTGGCTCCTTCACTCAGCCCAGAGTACACAACTACTCCACCTCCTCATTAGGATAACATTCATACTATGGATAAATTTTCGTATTACCACTGCGGGAGCTGGTCACAGTTCAGCTGGACATTCAGTGATGAGTTCCATCAGTCAGATCAGTTGTGAAAACTGGTATAATAATAATCAGTGTGTTTGTTTACATCATAATCTTTAGCGTAAAGAAAAGCACATTAGAAAAACCCACAATAAGTAGGTGGAAGTTTGTTCTTGTTTTCAATGCTTTAAAATCTTATTCTGAAAGAGTAAGACAAAAGTAGTTATATTCACATTCAGACCCAAAATTAACTTCCTTTGATAAACTATGTTGTTATTCTAGCAACCTATGTTTTAGTGTTAATGATCAAGTTCAGCTGTTATAGTCAGATATGTGCACCTGGTAACTCCTCCTGGGTGTTCAATTTCTAAATGTACTGTACTGTACCGTACTGAAAAGATATGAATACCTGAATAGTACAAAGAATTCCTGTGTATGACAGAACACAGGCCTATACCAGCTTACACAACTGAAATCTATTTAAAACTATAGTTGTATGACACTCTTTAGACAATTCACATACGGTATTTAATTCAGTGTTTGTATGGTTCTGTTGTATTATATCTTATGTTTCTCTTTTTCATGGACTTAAAATTAGTAAATTATAAATATACAAGATTTGAACAGTAGAAAAATATGGTACAGTATTGGGAGACGAAGAAGAGAGAAACGTGGGGTTTCAATGAATTACTGTTAATGGCCACATAAGACCAATCCCATATTACCGTACCTGCCTGCAAATTATACTGGTGATGCTTATTACAGTACAGTATTGCTGAGATTGATAATGCCTCTATATTCCTTTTCAGTGTTATTAAGATGGCTAACTAACATTTGATTATGTATGTGGCATCATACTTTTTTCTGCCAGACAAGTTGAATGGTGGTTATGAGTTGGAGTGAACTGTGTGCCTGTTTTGTCTGTATGAATGTGAACACAGGATCTCTCAAAATTATTCATTAACTCCAAGAAATTTTCTGGAAATATATTTCTAATGAGGAATATTAATTAAGAAAATATCTTTTCTCCACAAGATATTAGTGAATAACCCCTGGAAATGAGGAGAATGTGGCACTCATTCTCAATGTGGCTTGACCTTCCCAATTCCTAAGTGACTTGGTATCCCAACGCAATGAGTAGCCTACCGAGCTCCTCCTCATTGTAATTTTCACGCATTTATCATAGATTCAATACTCTTCATGGCTCACTTATAATGTTACATGTACAGGTAGATGGAAGAATCCACTGCCTCCTTTACAGACAAGAGTCAAAGCTGCAATTACCGTTAGGAAATAAAGAAGGGTGAAAATTCAGTATGTTTTCTTTTATACTGTAGCATAAACCAATCCCGGAAATATAAGGGTTCGAGTCAGATTATGTGACCACTGTATCAAACGTACCGGTGAGGTGTGATTGACTCCAAGGCTGCACTCTGAGGTGTTATTCTCACTGATACAGAAAATTGGACTAGAAAAATGTTACTGTAGACACGACTAGATTACAAGTCTAGGGGAAAGGGTTGACCACACAGGGCTGCTGACTTGACACTACAACATAATGACTGGAGGTGGGAGACTTAGAATAGAATGACGATGACTGGCCCCCTCCCTACGTGCTAGGCTACACCCAGTTCCCCGCTGCATTAGTGGTGGTGTTGGTGGTAGTGGTGCGGAGAGTAAGGGAAGAGGCGGCTGTCCCTCATGGCTTGGTGGGGCAGCGGCAGGGGCAGACACGGGACAGCAATGTGGCGAAAACTCTTCCCATCTGCGCGTACCAAGGCCCCCGTCGCCAGAACCTTCCCCCAGGTGCACTACCAGGTGATGTCAGCCCTTCCGTGGTACCCTGACTCCCTGCTGCTGCTGCTGCTGCTGTTTCTGTTACGTCTTCCTCCTGTAAACAACATAGTAACATGTGAAAATGGCATGGTCTGTCAGGGGAAAGGTGTGTGTGTGGCTGGCTTACCTGCTGTCGGAAGGAAGGTTTGGGTCTCATTGAAGGCTGCTGGCTGGGATGTAAGTAGTTGTGGATGCTATGATTACACTTTTCACGATAATATTCTAGAAGGTCTACTGTACAGTACGCGCGTGTGTGTGTGAGAGAGAGAGAGAGAGAGAGAGAGAATCGAAGGAGTGTGATTTGAGTAGCGAGGGGTAAGGAATGAGGGAGGTAGAGCGTGGGAGAAGAGCGTAGGTTGGGTGGATTAGTATGATTGAGTTGGAGGGATGGAGAGAGAGGGAGTGGGAGGCAGAGAGGATGTGACATAACTAGGGAATCTCTGTCTCAGTCACGGGAAATCTGATGCTACCACCGCCACATTATACACACTCCTATAGTCATTACCTTTCCTTCCTTCCTCTCTTTCCTTCCCATCTCCCTCCCTCGTTTCTCTTCCCATCCCATCTCTATCTAGACACACTTCCTCTTCCCTCCCTCGTCTCCCTTCCTCCCCTTCCCTCTCCCCTTCCCCCCTCAGCCATCACTCAGGATTCTCATTTTACCCATTACACGTTGGAGACGATTTCCTACTCCTCCCTCCCTCCTATCTCTCCCTCTTTTCCTTCCTCCTCTTTTCTGACTTTCCTTCCATCCTCCCATCTCTCCCTCGTTTCTTTCCTCCATACATCTGTCCTTCCCTCCCATCTCTCCCTCGTTTCTTTCCTCCATACATCTGTCCTTCCCTCCCATCTCTCCCTCGTTTCTTTCCTCCATACATCTTTCCTTCCCTCCCTCTATGGGCTGTGTATGGAAACATATTCCTGTCTTCATCTTTACACTGCTTTTGGACTGTCCCACCTCTCAATCATCATCTTCTTGGGACGCCATATGACTTCACTGTTGCGGCGCCTAATATCAATCCGACTATTTGACTCGGTAGAGTTCAGAGTTCAAATAGGAACATTCATGGTGTATACGATGGCTTGGTACAGGTACAATGACTCCATACACACACTACACAACCATCGTATCAGTCCCACACTATCATCAACACAATGGACAGTTTTGCACACAGACCAAAGTATTACGATTGACATGTGCTCGTCATCCACACGTTTATTTGTTTATTTATTTGTTTAATGTTTATTTGCTTAATTCTTTTTTTATGAATTTGTTTATTTATTTATTTTATTATTATTATTATTATCTTTAAACTTGCTGTGTAGGTGAGTTGATACAAAACAAACCACACACCACAAACCACAGTCAACAAACAACACGTGTCTTTGTATGGGTTTGACAGATCGTATAAACATGTGTGTAAACAAACGTACTGTACTGCATGTAGTTAAGGACCCTGTGATGTATAGTCTGAAAATAGGAGGTTTGGGGAGTCCTTCAAACATTGCCAGGAAACGCCACCCATATAGAAGGAGTTTGTTTCGTGGCTTGGTTAGGAGGAATCAGAAGCCTCCAATTTTTATACACGATCACAGGGTCCTTAATAAGGGGAAAGTTTTTGCATTGGTAATCCTGGAGCAACTGAATCCTCCAAACTATTCCAAGCAACAGAACACCATTATTTTTGCTCTTCTGGTCATGTTTCCTAGCATACTTTGGAGGAATCATGACACTCCAATGTACCAAAAAAGAATTATATACCACTTTATATTTACTTCTTGTGTGTAGTGGTTATATATTTTATCAAGATTATATTGTTGTTTTGTGCCTTGTCACCTAATTCATTTATTCATATATATATATTTTTTTTCGTTCCATCTTTTGTTGTTGTTGTTTCTTACTTGTGTCCGTCTCAGTCTCTCATTCACTGTTTTTTCTCCCTCTCACCTCCCCCTTCCTCTCCCTCCCATCTCCCCTTCCTCTCCCTCCCACCTCCCCTTCCTCTCTCCCTCCCACCTCCCCTTCCTCTCTCCCTCCCTCCTCCCCTTCCTCTCTCCCTCCCACCTCCCCTTCCTCTCTCCCTTCCCTCCCCTTCATCTCTCTCTCGCTCATTATCGTCCTCCCCTTCCCCTCTCCCTCTCACCTCCCCCTTCCTCTCCCTCCCACCTCCCCTTCCTCTCTCCCTTCCCTTCCCCTTCCCCTCTCCCTCTCATTATCGTCCTCCCTCCCTCTTCACGCAAGCTTTTTTTTTTCCACTTTTTTCTCTCCTCCATTCCTGCTCACCCCTCCTTCACTCTCCTTGACTCTCAATTCCTACTCACTCACCCCTCCTTTACTCTCCATTCCTACTCACTCACCCCTCCTTTACTCTCCATTCCTACTCACTCACCCCTCCTTTACTCTCCATTCCTACTCACTCACCCCTCCTTTACTCTCCATTCCTACTCACTCACCCCTCCTTTACGCTCCATTCCTACTCACTCACCCCTCCTTCTTTACTCTCCATTACTACTCACCCCTCCTTCACTCTCCTTTCTTCCTTCATTCATCTTCCCTCCTAACCTTCTTATTTAGTCCCTAGTCTTAGTGTGAATTACCTGCGTGTTTTGCCTTCCACATTAAACCTTATACTTCTCTACACATGTTCCCTCCACTGTGGGTCCCTTTTCCTCTCTCTCTCTCTCTCTCTCTCTCTCTCTCTCTCTCTCTCTCTCTCTCTCTCTCCATTTGACCCCCCCACCTCGTCCCTCTCTAGTTTCTTCAGTTATATTCTTTCACTTCCCTCACGTCCCCCTTCAGTTCCCCTTTAACCCCTGCCATGCCCACTTCTACTCCCCCTCCCCCCCTCCTCAGTCCCTCCCTCCCTCTCTGTTATAGTCTTGGGACCATTACGCAAATTACACCTCCGACTGAGACCTGGAGGCTTCTGATACCTCCTGACTATGCCACGAAACAAGCTCCTTCAACGTAGGTGGGGTTTCGTGGCAATGTTTGAAGGACTCACTAACCTTCAATTTTCTGACTACATCACTGAGGGGTGGAAGGGTCCTTAAAGAGGAAGGGGAGGACCACACACACACACACACACACACACACACATACACACACACACACACACACACACACTAAGACACCAAAAGAGAAAGACGACCAAGCAAAGAGTGGACGGTAAAAATTCCCCTCTCCCTTCTCTTCCTATTCCTGTGGGAGATGGAACACAGGAAGAAAAGGAAAGGAAAGTTGGGAAGAGGAGGAGGAATACAAAAGAACACAAAGGTAATCAAACAGCAGAAAACCTGTTGGTGATGCTTACTAGGAGAGAGAAGAGGAGGAGGAGGAGGAGGAGGAAGAGAAAGAAAAGAATAACAATAACGGTAGATAAGTGAAAGATTAAAATGAATAAAGTCTCTATCCTACAGTGAACTAATAATAATAATGAGTGATGGTAATAATAAAGAAAAGTCATCATAAGAGGAAGTCAGCTCATGTGTTGAAGAAAACATAATACTGTAGATGGAAAAATCAGGACATAGAGTTGAGTGTCTCTTGCCTGACAATGAAACGAACCTTAGAATATTATCACGTTTAGGTAATGTAGAGTGGAAAGGAGTGTTGTGTGTGTGTGTGTGTGTGTGAGTGGGTGGGGGGGGGAGAGGTGGATATGTCACGTGGAAGAAGTCTAGCGTGGGTGGGTGGGTGGGTGGTGACAGGTTGTGTGTTGTGTGACATGAGGAACACACACACACACACACACAGACAGCCTCGCGTGACCACCACCACAACAAATGTTACCGCAGTCTCCTGGTTGAAATACACGCATGCAGGCTGCTATCATCATCTTTCCTCATTGTCCATTTGCATACTGAGAAACTAATCGGTCTTGGTTCCAGTATACTATAGACAATCAAGATATTTAACTGTTTATACTAATTTCATACCTTTATTACACACAAATCAGGGTAATAAGACTTTATGGACACCCTGTATATTCGTGTTGTATAATAATGTTGTCATTCTGGGACATCACACCGGTTCATTAGTGTTGCTTCCGTCTCGCATTTACCGCATCGCTATAGACCCAGACTGTGACTCGGCTACACGCAAACCTTGAGGGGATGCTTGGTGGCGACTCCTTGCAACTTTTGTGAGGTTATAATATGATCACTATGGTTTATCTCGGTGGTATTAAATTTCACACCTGCAGTTCGTGTAGTAGCGAATATTATAGGACCTGATTGTATATTCACAGAGTAATTTTCACACGTTTTGCGTTACCGTCTGTACAGTAATCATATCCCACGGTACCGTCTCGTGTATATACATGTAGAGGCTAAAATTTAATGTCCTCAACACAACCCTCCTCCTTCACCCCATTCACCCTCCTCTCCCTGCCTACCCTCGTCCCTACACTCATACACTCCCTATATATACTCTTATCTTCCTGCCTATCCTTCTCCCTACTCTTCTCTCCCTGCCAATCTCTCTCCCTGCCAATCTCTCTCCCTGCAAATCCTTCTCCCTATACTCTTCTCTCCCAATCCTTCTCCATTCCAATCTTACTCTTTTCTCCCTGCCAATCCTTCTCCCTACTCTTCTCTCCCTGTCTATCCTTCTCCCAACTCTTCTCTCCCAGTCTATCCTTCTCCCTACTCTTCTCTCCCTGTCTATCCTTCTCCCTACTCTTCTCTCCCTGTCTATCCTTCTCCAAACTCTTCTCTCCCTGTCTATCCTTCTCCCTACTCTTCTCTCCCTGTCTATCCTTCTCCCTACTCTTCTCTCCCTGTCTATCCTTCTCCAAACTCTTCTCTCCCTGTCTATCCTTCTCCCTACTCTTCTCTCCCTGTCTATCCTTCTCCCTACTCTTCTCTCCCTGTCTATCCTTCTCCCA
>JAWZYT010003527.1:0-7500 GCA_034508575.1 Petrolisthes manimaculis | reverse complement strand
TTTCACCAACACGAGAATATCCCTCTAAATTTTGGGTTCATTTCAGGTAGAGGTGATTAATTATTTCATCTCTAATTCCTGAAGCTTTCGAGCTTGATAGAGGGTGGGGGAGGGGGGGAGGGGGGGTGAGAGAGAGAGTGGGGGGGGGGAGGGAGGGAGGGTAAGGGGGTAGGTAAAGAGAGAGGGAGTAGTGGGGAGAAAGAGAGCGAGTGAATAAGGGGTAGGTAAAAAAGAGAGAGAGAGAGAGAGAGAGAGAACGTAGGGCAAGAAATGGGGAAGAGAATGAAAGAAGAGAGGAGGGGAGGGAGTTGGAGAGAGAGTGTGTGTGAAAATGTGTGAGAGTGAGAGAGAATGTGAGAGAGAGTGAGAATGAGATCGTATTGCCCAAGAAGGAATGTAGGGCTAGTGGTGGTATTTCCGAGCAATGACACACACACACACACACACACACACACACACACACACACACACACACACACACCACACACACACACACACACACACACACACACACACACACACACACACACACACACACACAACACACACCACACACACACACACACAGGTATACTTTGGGTACTTCAGAGCATCTTGATTCCTCCCTCCACAGTATGCCAGGAAACAGGACCATAAAAAAAACACCATATTGATGACCTGTTATATTGTTTGTTTGAAATAAGTTTGAGAAATCATTTGTAGTTCCTGATTTTACCAACACTTGATTTCCTGAATAGTAAAAAAAAAAGTCTTGAAATTATAAACAGTTTTCTTAGAGTATTATTTCTTGTGTTATTTCTTCTATATATATATAAATGTAAGGATAAAAACAAATATTGAATTATTATATTAGATGTCATACACTTACCTTTATCACGTTCACACAACTGCATTTAATCTTGTTACATTTTCAAGTTAATAAGTTTCTGTAAGGTAAGAATGTTAACCCTTTCATATCAGAGTAATAATATATTTAGATTCTATCAGAGTAATAATATGTATACTTAGGTTATTACATGTTGCAAATATAATGTGCCTATAATAGTGTTGTTGCAATCACTATGCATGCAACTAAGATAAAATCATCCCAGCCGGTGTATTATATTATGATAACCAGACATTATCACTACAGATACTCTCTCCATTATCAGTAGTTTCAAAATCAATATGAACCTTGGTAAAAAAAAAAGTATTAATTAATGTCCAGTCATTCTTGTAATGTTTAATCCTATCCGTCCGTAAATTTTTGAGTTGTTTTGTTCAATAACTAACCAACTAACAAACCAACAAACAAACCAACAAGAGTGCAGACATAACCTTCAATAAACTCCTTTTGCGAAGGTAATAACTGTCTTTTCTCTCATTATTTATTACTATTGAACACTTTGGAATGGGTTTTAGGAAGGGTGTGGGAATGAAAGCCGTGCAAGTGTATAATATAAAAATCGCGTGCAAATTTCGCGTGCATATAATATTTTATTATTCGCGTGCAGTTAATTTTTTCGCGTGCACAATCATCTCTTATCATGTTTTCCCGGCAAGGCACACGATGGGACTTCGGGGGGGGGATGCTATTTGTACGTGCCACAATGTACGTAGGCATTTTAGCAGCAACAGCAGCAGTTGTACCAATAGTAGTAGTAGTAGTAGTAGTAGTAGCAGTAGTAGTAGTAGCAGTAGCAGGCGACTCGTTAGTTAGGCGATTAGTTAGATTATGACGGAATCTTATCATGAGGAGGTTTTGGTTGTGCGGTTGACGGGGCAAGGAGTGACAGACATGGAAGGAGTGACAGGGCTAGGAAGGAGTGACAGACATGGAAGGAGTGACAGGCTAGGAAGGAGTGACAGACAGGCTAGGAAGGAGTGACAGACAGGCTAGGAAGGAGTGACCAGGCAAGCAGGAGTGACAGGCGGGCGGGAAGGAGTGCATAGCGGAGAGGAGGAAGTGAAAATGTGTTGTGAGGAAGAAGCCGTGAATGGAGAGAGAGAGGATTGACGTGTTGGAGTGAGTGAAGTGTGAGAAGAGAGAGAAGGAGCAAGAAGAGGAGGAGAGGAGGAGGGAGGAAGGGGAGTGAAATGAGAAGAGATGAGAACGTTCCGGTGAGGTTGGAAAACAAAATTAAAAGATAATTACTGGGAATGAGAGGGAGTGAAGGCTGAAGAAACATTGAGAAAATATAATGAAGGGATATGCAAATGAGATGATAAAATTAGGAATTGAGAGGACTATGTCAAATTTGAAAGGATATAGAACATAGATGAATGGAGTGAAGAAATAAAAGTTGAGTTTACAAGGAAGGGAAAGAATTCTTGAAGGAAGGAATTTACGGTTAAGGAGGTCGTACACTGTTGGTATTTCTGGAGCAACTGATTCCTCCAAACTATTCCAGGCAGCAGGATACCATTATTTTTCTTCATCTGAGTCTGTTTCCTGGCATACTTTGGAGGAATCAAGGCACTCCAATCTCTCAAAAGTATACTATCCCCTTAAAGATATTATGAATGATAGACCATAGATAACGAGACTAAACATAGAAAGGGAGAAATAAACAAACGAGGGAAGGAGAGACACTAAACAACGGGGTGATAAAGAAGAAGGAAAGAGGGGAAGGGACGTGACGACAAGAGATGGAGGAAGAGAACACGAAGGAGGAATAAAAGAGAGAAAATGTAGAATGGAAAGAGGAGAGAGGAATAAAAGGAAGGCGGATGGAGAGGAGACAAGAAAGGAATAAAAGAGGAAAGTTAGAATGGAGAGAGGACAGAGAAAGAAAAGAGAGGCAGAATGGAATGGATACAAAAAAGAGAAATAAAAGGGGAGGAAGGATGGAATGGATACAAGAAAGAGAAATAAAAGGGAGGAAGGATGGAATGGATACAAGAAAGAGATATAAAAGGGAGGAAGGATGGAATGGATACAAGAAAGAGAAATAAAAGGAAAGCAGGATGGCATGGATGAAAATGAAAGCTGGATCGAGAAATACAGTATAGGCATAATAGTAGCAAACCTCTCAAGGCACGAACGCAAGATGCACGAAAACAAAAAAATAATAACACGAACGCAGGACATACGAAGACAAGATGCATAATAATAATAATAATAAAACTGAGGAGGGATAACTAACTCTCACGAATCCCCTGTACCCTATACCCTACCCCACCCTACCCTACCCTACCCTACCCTATACCCTACCCCACCCTACCCTACCCTACCCCTTTGCTCGTCACGAAAGCAAGGAGAAGCTAAAGTGGAAGCTATATAGGGGACATGAAGGAAATAAATATAACGTGTGGAGAGGGTGGGTGGAATGTATGTACAGTTGTGGTGAAAATAAACGTAATGTAAATAAAATAAGGAGATGGTAAATAAGGGACATGGAGGAGATAAGGTGGATACAGAAGAGATGGTGGATGACGTAGCAGGGAACTAAATAAAGGAGAGATGAAACACGTGGAGAAAATAGATGATACAACATGAAGAAAGGAAAATGAGGGATTGGTCAGAGAGGTAGATAAAAATATGTGCATGTTATTATAAGGAAAGGAAGAGAATAGAAGATAAGGGTATAATTATAAGCCAAGACCGAACTGATTAAAAGTGTTTATAATAAAGTGAAGCTAAAGCGAACGTACGTGAAAGGGAAAATATAATGAACGATAATAAGGAAGTATAGTTTTAATGGCAAAAATAATGATGAAGGTGAAAGAGAGTAAATCTTGCATAACAAAGTAAGATAAGGATAAAAATATGGCACTAATAGCAAAGAAAAGAATAATAATAACAAAGGATTAGGAAAGATAAGGATAAATGACACTAATAGTTATAGCAATAATAATAATAATAATAATAATAATAATAATAATAATAATAATAATAATAATAATAATAATAATAATAATAATAATAATAATAATAATAACGGAGGTTAAAAGAGAATACCTTGCATGATAAGGAAAGATAAGGGGAACTCTACCACTAATAGGGAGATGATAAATTTAATAATAATAATAATAATAAAAATAATAATAATAATAATAATAGAAAATAATAATAGAAAATAATAATAATAAAAGAGCGTACCTTGCATGACGATAGCCGATAAGGAAAGGTATAGCACTAAATAGCCAAAAAAAAAAAAAAGATTAAAAAATAATAATAATGAAGTTGGATAGAAAAAGAGCGTACCTTGCCCGTGATCAGATTATTGTTATTGTGTATCTGACGCACCATTGAGTCATACGCCTCCTCCTTGGCTTTCACCATTATATCTGAGACGAAGCTACGTACGGCCTCCAGCATCCGTTCGTCGCACACCGGCCGCCCGTTCTCTGTCGTCACCAACAACAACCCCTGAGGGATAACGAGGTCACTTGCGCCGTTAGAGAGGTTATCCATCCAGCGGAGGAGGAGGAGGAGGAGGAGGAGGAGGTAGTGGTGGAGGAGGAGGAGGAGTAGGAGGAGGAGGAGGTGGTGATGGTGGTGGTGGTGGTGGAGGAGGAGTAGGTGGTGGTGGAGTAGGAGGAGGAGGAGGAGGAGGACGAGGAGGAGAAGGTGGAGTAGGAGGAGGAGTAGGAGGTGATGGTGGAGTAGGAGGAGGAGTAGGAGGTGATGGTGGAGTAGGAGGAGGAGGAGGAGTAGGAGGAGGAGGAGGTGGTGATGTGTGTAGGAGGAGAGGGAGGTGGAGTAGGATGAGGAGGAGGAGGAGGTGGAGTAGGAGGAGGAGGTGGTGGAGGAGTAGGTGGTGGAGGAGGAGGAGGTGGAGTAGGAGTAGGAGGTGATGGTGGAGTAGGAGGAGGAGGAGGAGCAGGAGGAGGAGGAGGTGATGGTGGAGTAGGAGGAGGAGGAGGAGGAGGTGGTGATGGTGGAGGAGGAGGAGGAGGAGGAGGAGGAGGTGGTGGTGGAGGAGGTGGTGGAGGAGGAGGAGGAGGAGGAGGTGTGGTGGTGGTGGAGTAGGAGGAGGAGGAGGAGGAGGGAGGGGGTGGAAGGGTACTGGACAAAGAGGGTCATTCCATATACTCTTGTTTTGGGGGTCGTGTTGGTTCGATTGTCTTGCTGGGGTGATTGGTGATTGAAGAAAGTGAGAGTGAGTGAAGTGAATGTGAGTGTGAGTGAGTGAGTGAGTGCAAGAGAGTGAATGAGTGAGTGTGAGTGCAAGAGAGTGAATGAGTGAGTGTGAGTGCAAGAGCGTGGTGAGAGAGTGCAAGCGAGTAAAAGAGAGAGATAGTGCAAGAGTGTGAGTGAGTGAAAGAGGGCGAGAGAGAGAGAAAAAAAAAATAATGAAGATAAATGAGGTGTTTTTTAGGGGTCAGGGGACGATTCAGAGTGTGTTGTGTTGTTGACTGAGACAGATGAGGAAATTCAAGCTGTTTTCAGACAAGGTAAGAGAGGAAGGTACAAGAAGTAATTAGTAAAAGGTTCAAGGTCACCTGGATTCTTAAGATTAGTCAGGATAAATTAGATAAAGGTCATATTAGGGTTAAGTTAGAGTTAGGGTATAGGTCATATTAGGGTTTAGGTTAGGTTAAAGTTTGGGTAAGAATCAAGATAGGTTAGATTAAGTTAGGTTATGTTTGGTAAGGGTTAGGAGAGGTGAGGGTCTGTTAGGTTAGATTAGGTTAGGTTTGGTTTGGTTTGGGTTTGGTTGTCACTTGGTAAGTTAATAATCACTATCTAAAATCACCTGAGATAATTGGAAGT
Source organism: Petrolisthes manimaculis (assembly GCA_034508575.1). Classification (NCBI taxonomy): domain Eukaryota; kingdom Metazoa; phylum Arthropoda; class Malacostraca; order Decapoda; family Porcellanidae; genus Petrolisthes; species Petrolisthes manimaculis. The sequence goes on along the minus strand of JAWZYT010003527.1, from coordinate 1,802 downwards.
GATCCTGTTAGGTCATAGAGGTGAAGAGGTCATTGTGAGGTCACGGGGGATGTGCTGTTTGAAGGTCCTTGAAGTGGACAATATTTAGTAAGGTTAAGGGGGGGATGGGAAAGTTCAGAGAGGTGATAGATGGAACACAGGAAGGTTTTTGTAAGAGAATGGCAAGGTGTAGTTAGTACGGTAAGGTCAGAAGGGAAAGGGAGGTCTCGTAATGGCATGGGGTGTTGTTCAGTAATGTTGGTGTTGTCTGTTGGTGGTCAGGTGAATATAAAGTCAACCTGAGGCGGCAAAAAAGGTCACCCACCCGAGGTCATTGGAGATGGATACATTATTTGATAGTTATAGGTCAAGGTGGGTTAAGGTGAGGGTATATTTTAGGTATTTGTGGAGATAATGATTCCTCCAAACTATTCCAACCATTATTTTTCTTCATCTGGACCTTTTTTCTTGACATACTTTGGAGGAATCAAGACACTCCAATCTATCAAAAGTGTGATATTTTCAGGCTCGAGTAACACGCGCGTGGCATCTGTCATTTATTTATTTTTCATTCCCATGTGTTTTTGGTTTGCATTTTTATTACCCAGTCTGTATAGTGTTTGGTCATCCAGGTAAACAGTATCGTATTATAGTTCTTACCCTGATAAATAAACTTGTGAATATTAGGCTAGAACAGAAGCAATCAGGTGAGGTGATTCCAAGCACAGCGAGACTAGAAAGGTCATTAAAATTTTCTGCTGTTTTTTTTCACTCTTAAGATGCAGAAAGTGGTGTCAAGTGTTTTAGTATCTCTCTGAGGGGTAGAGTTAATGTGTTAATATTTCAGAACATAATGTAGGGATAAATGAAACCATAATGTCTTTACAATACAAAAGGAAATATTCTCATCAAGAAAAATTCCTGTTGGTATGATAAGACAAACTAATGAACGAATGCCCTGACTGAATAACATAGAGAATGGGGGCAAAGTTTTAAGGGGGTGCGGGAATAGGGGGACAATCTTGGGGGGGGGGGGAGATTACGTTGGTTTTGGGGGGTGCGGGAGTAAGGGGACAGGCTTGGAGGGGTTAAGGGGTTGCGGGAAATAGGGGATAGGCTTTCCACCCACCCCAAACCTGTCCCCTTATTCCCACACCACCCAGTCACCCCCCCACCCCCCAAGCCTGTCCCCTACTCCCGCACCCCCTTAACATCGACTGAGGGCCTATATTACTATCTATGTTATAACAACAAAGGAGGATATGGGTTGTGATTGCTTTGTTTCTCGTTACCTCCTGTATTTTTAGTTATTTTTATTTTTATATGATATTCACGTAAACAAAGTGGATGTATGTATGCTTTTGACGATACTATTTGTCATTCGTAACTGTGTTTATATATGAGAGAGAGAGAGGGGAGGAACGAGAGGGTGGGGAAAGAGAGAGAGAGAGAGGGGGGGGGGGGTGAAATAGAGGGTGGGAGAGAGACAGGGAGAGAGAGAGGGGGGGGGGAAATAGAGGTGGGGAAAGAGAGAGATAGAGAGAGGGGGGGGAAATAGAGGGTGGGGAGAGACAGAGAGAGAGAGGGGGGGGGGGGAATAGAGGGGGGGGAGAGAGAGAGAGGGGGTGAGTGTGAGATGGGGGGGAGTGAGGGGGGGGGGAGGCTCTATTCAGTCAGAGGGTTCATTCAGCGACGAAATTCAGTGTCAGGTAAGGAAGTCATCTCTTAGTTCCTCTTCAGACCTCATTTCATTCACAAAAAACATCTTCATTCATTTGCCATTCATGGATTTGGTTCTACGCCTTCCTATTTTTTTCTCTCAC
>JAWZYT010003526.1:65000-146607 GCA_034508575.1 Petrolisthes manimaculis | reverse complement strand
ATTTTTCCAGCGTATAAAAGAAGGTGAGAGAAAAAGAGTAAATGGCTTAGCGTTCAAAGACACTCTCCCACGACGAGTGTTGGGGGCGGGGGGGGGGAAGGGGGGGGGGAAACGGGGGGGGGGAAGGAAGGTGGGAAAAGGTAGGAGCAAGGAAAGAAAAGAAAGGAAAGGGAGGGAAGAGAAGGTAAGAAGGAAAGGAACGAGGCAGGAAGGGATGGAGAAGGAAGGGAAGGGAAGGGAAGAGAAAGAGCAGGACAGGGATGGAAAAGGAATGAAGGAAAAGAAAGGGAAGGGAAGGACGAGACAACACAGAGATGAGAAGGGCAGGGCAGGACAGGAGAGGACAGGACAAGGATGGAAGGGGAAGGAAAGTGGAAGGTGGGGCAAGGCAGCTCAAGAAAAGACAGGCAAAGAAAGAACGAAAATAATGAACAACATCAAAGGGTCATTATTCAGAGAGAGAGAGAGAGAGAGAGAGAATTAAATGGAGAGAGAGAGATAGATAGATAGATATACTGTAGATAGTGTGAGGTAGATAGATAGAAAGATAGACAGAGGGAAAAAGATAATTGAATAGATTTAAATAAAGACACGGGCCTTGCTGTCTAAATGAGGTGATTTAGCCTTATTACTAATATATATATATATAAAAACCCACTACTTTAGAAGGAGAAAATGTAAGCAAAGATGAAGTCTCTCTCTCTCTCTCTCTCACACACGCACTCCTCTCTCTCTCTCTCTCTCTCTCTCTCTCTCTCTCTCCGACATAAGGCCCAATATGAAAGAGAGAGTAGAAAATAATGACTACACTTTTGGTACATTAAAGTTTCTTGTTTCCTCCAAAGTACTGCCAGGAAACGGGACCAGAATAACACAAAATAATGGTGGCCTGTTTGTTACTCTTTTTCTCCTCTTCCTCCTTCCGTTCTTGCTGCTGCTATAATACTACTACTACAACAACAACAACTACCACACTTATAGCCACCACCTCTATCACCCCTAGAGCCACTACTACCACTCATACTGCTTACCACTACCATCACTACCACCACTACCACCCCTAGACCCAGCCACCACTACCACTCGTACTGCTTACCACCACCACCACCACCACCACTACTATTTCTTCTTCTTGGAGAGGGTAAATTTAGGCCATTCCTATGCTCGGTTCAGCCCAGAGTGAGTGCTTCAATATAAAGTTTGAAATTTTATCCGAGATATAGGAAGACAAAACGCCAATACTCGGCCAGCTGGGCGTAAATCATCCCTGGATTTCCGGGAATGTTTGGATCTGGGTTTCGGAATGCTTGGGACGCGACACCAGTGCGTTTGGGTCACACAGAGTTGCTTGTAGTTGATCGTTGCTGTCGTTGTTATAGTGTTGTTGTTGTTGTTGTTGTGGTCTGTGGTTGGCTTGTGGTGGGGGGCGGGGAGTCATCTTGGGTCAGCTTGGTGGTTGGGTCACACAAACAAAATATAGAAGCATCTTCAACTCGACCCTTCTCTCGTGGACTTGACCCCAAGGAGCCACGAAGTCAAAGATGCACATGTTCTTTTCTGGCAAAGTCGAGAGAGAGAGAGAGAGAGAGAGAGAGTGGGGGTGGGAGGGCACACGAAAGGTTAAGGGAAGTCAGTGGTGGTTGCCTCCCTGAAGATAGAAACTTGGTGGGGGATTATGGGAGAATACAAATGCCGGGGTTGGAGGTCATAAGGGAGGGGCCAAGATTTCCCTAGACGCTCACTCGTCATTAACAGGGAGGCAGGGAGGGAAGGGTGGGAGAGAAGGGAACTAAAGTGAGTGAGAAAATAGGGAAGGAGTGTGTAAGGAGAGGGGACTAAAGTGGGTGAGATGATAGGGAAGAGGGAAAGGTGGTGGTGAGTGAAGGAGTGTGCAAAGAAAGATGTGGATGGAAAGAGGGGAAGGATAATGTGGAGAAGGGTGATGGAGTGGGGAGGAGATGTAGTATAGTGGAGTGCCTTATAGTTCAGGTTTGCCTCGCTATCATATAATATCACTATCGTCTTCATACATCAACACCAATAATTTTAAGTAAATAATGTATCCCTGACAAGGTGTGTGTGGATACTCAGAATATTTCCTCTCCACCATTCATAAAATAAAGCTTTCTCTGTGTTCGTGGCTCCATGTAGTTTATGTTACAATGTCAGAACATATCGGTTATAAATACAGACTGTGGTTGAGGGGTCGTGGTGTGACGGGGTGGGTGACAGGGGATATGATGAACCAGAGCATCACAAGGTATTATGTAAATGGATTATGTAAATGTGTGAGTGAGAGGTGGTGATGCGAGAAGAAGACTACCCTCTCTCTCTCTAACACACACACACACACACACACACTGTAGGTGGGTATTGACACGGGGGGTTGTTGTTGTTTACCTTCTCTATAGACATTATTTAAATACTAGTTCGATTCCAATCCTGTAGTTGCTGATTACCAATATGCTGTTGTTATATTTTTGGATGGACTCGTGACTTGTTCTGCATTTTTCCCGGCACAGCCTTGCCCATAAAAAAGTCAAACAAAAAGGGTAGTGAAGATGTACGGTGAACTTTTTTAGCATTAGAGACCGGCCAACATCAACACACACACACACACACACACACACATACATTACAACTTCCTGGAGTGAATTCTTTCTCATAACCTTCAGATAACCAACTAGTCCAGCTCACTATAACCACATGACAACCTCCACTCTAATTTGTGTGTATAATTTCTGTACGTGTTACTGTTACTGTGCATTAAACGTCACATTGAACTGCTGGATTAATACGTCTGCATAGTTTACGTTGAAGGGAAGCCTAAGCAGTTTGGTTCATTAAGGATCTCATTCCATGGAGCGGATAGCTAATTTAAGAATCTCCTTCATCTAGAGGAAGGTAGGGCGAAATTCAGGATGATCAACAGCGAGGTAAACAATGGGGTTGAGGGCTCGACCTGTTTTGAAGAACACAGGCAACAGCAACTTGAGCATGAAACCGAAGGAGAACATGTCAGTAGCCTCTGAGGTGGGACTCTAACAATTGATAAACTCTGGTGCATAGAAGCTATAATTACCACTTCGGTAATTGGGTGTCCTACCAAAGGGATATTCACCATGGAGTGTTAGAAGCCCCAAGTCAACCAATGTCACCTATACTTTAGTAGGATGACGATCTTTGTAGCCAATCATAACGTTATCGGCCTTGATGTCATTATGGCTGTAACCCAGATTATTGATGGCAGCCAAGGTTCCAGCGAGGGAGTACATTATTCTCAGAAGCACGCGTTCGTCCATGCTAATGTCGGTGTATTTGACTAATGTACATTTACCATGCCTGGACATGATGATGGCAGGGGGATCAAGGCTGAGAGCTAGAAGGCGTGGTACACCCTTCACAGTTCTTGTCACTGCCAGAGCATTAGCCTCGTGCATAGCTCTGATGATGGCGTTGGGAGGCTTCATGATCTTGAGGCAGAGAGAGTGGGGCACGTCTGACAGCTTCATCTTGAACACACCACCATAGGCTCCCTCCCCCAACATCTAATGTTCGTTCAGATATGGTGTTACAGGCGAAATGTCCACCAGAAGACAACCCACAGCCTCCATCTGTTTCACTGCTCTCCTTATAGACTTTGGTTGCTTTGTGAGGTCTCTTTGTGCCCACGACTCTCTCAGCTGTTTTAGTGTCAGTTTGTTCTTGCCCTGTAACCGTGCTGCAAAATGTGTGGTTTCCTTTGAAAGACATTGAAAGTACTGGTTGTTGAAGAAACTCTTATCTTCTTGTTGAAGACTACACAAATCACAGATGTATGAAATGGGAATGGCTTGTAAAGTGTGACAACCATAACATAGTGTGCAGGTGTTACTGCTGCTACGGAAGGTATTGACTTCTGAAAGTTTGCAGGTTTTCTGTATGAGTCGTCCAAAGACACGTCCCAGACCCCTCCACAGGTCCCTCCCCAACCTAACCACAGCTACCACCACCGTCACCAAACTCTTATTTAGTATTCCATTGTTTGCCATAGCATTATTTACTTAGTAATAATCGGTAAAAATTGTCAAATCTTCTTGCTGGGTCACTGAAGTTGATAAAGGCATAATTTGAACTTAAAAGGAGTTTGTAGTTGTATGGAAGGTTTTCATAATTGTATCTTCTGTTAATTTACGGTAATTTTCCACAATCTGTATCGGAAAGACTTGCCAGGTATGATCGAAACTTGACATCCTTTGTTTATTTGAGAGAGAGAGAGAGAGAGAGAGAGAGAGAGAGAGAGAGAGAGAGAGAGAGAGAGAGAGAGAGAGAACGTACACATGGCTCGCTGCCCCCAGACACCTCGTGATTCAGTAAGATTGCCCCTCCCGTCTTCTGCCAGTATCTGGGAGAAGGAGCAACAGTATATAATATATATCTATAATAATAATATTTATACCAATGATACGAACCAGTGTGTGTGTTGGGCGGGAGCAGGCAGGCAGGCAGGCAGGCAGGCATACAGGCAGGCAGGCGATACCATTGTGTTCGTATAGTGTAGCAAGATATTGGGTCGTATTCCTGGTCATACCCGAAGGAATATAAATGTGTCGAAAAATGTCGGTTCCCTTGTAGTCGGTATGTATTTTCTCGTGAACCCGAAGATAAAATCCGTGTGTGTGTGTGTGTGTGTGTGTGTGTGTAGGAGGCGAGCGAAGTTAGAATGTTTACACAGTCCGTCATTTCTAACCTGAACATTAGTATCCTTGTAAAGCCGAGCACTTCCCGGTAGCAAGCAATGATGGCGTTTGCAGGACCCGTAATTAATGTTGCGAGTGGAGCGAGGCGGTGCAGGGGAGTCGCTATTCTTCGCGCTGAGTCAATATTTTACCGCTCCTGATTAGAGTGGCCAAACAAAGGCATATATAGCCGGTTCGTTCGAGGCGAGCTTCGAACCCTGGGACGGACGAAGCAGTGTTGACTCGCGATCATGGCCGACTCTTTCCTCCTCCTCCTCCTCCACCTCCACCTCCACCTCCACCTCCACCTCCACTTTCACTTCCACTTCCTGGGGCCAAATTCTCGTGCCCCGATTTCCTTTCTCGGGATGTTGTTTGCGAATCGAACAAATCCCCATTTAATATTCTCGCTAGCAATATGATAGACACATGTAGGAACACAATAAGTATTGAATTATGCCAAAATATGGATAGTACTGAAGAGGATAGTGAGAGGTATAGACGAGATGTAAAGGCAAGAGGAGGAATTATTATTTGTCATTAAGAGGGACGACGGAGTATAGATAATGCAATTTATAAAGGACATTATAGTGTATCGGTAGAATGTATTCGGAGTAGGTGGCGTGAAGAAAGGAACGAACGTGGGATGAACAGGGAGTGTATGTTGGATGGGGGTTGGGTGTATAGGAATGAATAAAAGGGATGCTTGCTGAACCAGGGAGGGAGGAAGGAAGGTAGGAAGGGGTGAGGGTAGCTAGCTAATATTCCCACGCCACTGTTGTTCATTCATCAGAGTTTGGCAGACTATGTTGGATGAAATTTTTAGTAGGCTTTTGTTCACGACTCTAATTAGAATGATAATTACTGAAACAAGATCGAGCAGTGTTTACCTTCTCGTGTGTGTGTGTGTTGTACCTTTAGCAAATTGCGATTTCACAAGGTTAAGTCAAGCTCGTGATTTTGAAAAATATTACACAGCAGAATCCCATAATTTGGTGAAGCAAATAAAGAAATAAATGTGTATGGTATTTTATTTTATATGGAAACAAGCACTGGGCTTCGCTCACCACGGCTGCGCCGCGGGTGCTTTTGCCTGCGGCGCTGCTTGTTGCGCTCGCCCCTCCACCCAAAGGGAGGGGAAGGATGGATGAGGGAGAGTAGAAAAGGAGAGGGAGGGATGGGGTGGTAGGGTGGATAGGAGAGAGGGTACGATTATAACTTTGGCATGCAAATTTGGGAGCAGGATCAAAGTGCAGGTCAATTTAATACTAAACTGGTGTGGTGAGCTAGTAAGGTGTGGCAGGTTTCTTTCTTCTCTACCCTCCATACATCTTCACTACCCATAAGGTGTTGTTAGGATTATTTTTATTAATCTGATCTGCAATCTCCTACAATAACAAATAGATCCTTAAGCTGAACTCTCCCACTAAATCTTAATAATTTTCCTTAGTTACCATAGAGTTAGGCCCCAACTTCGTTAAGCATCAGCAGGTAGTAACAATTTTTTTTTTTATTATTCTATCCTATAGGTGTGACACACTCGGAGATCTTCACAATCAGTATTTTCTACTAAATTTATCACTGCATGGACTTCAGTTCTGCAATCATCAGAGATGTGGTCAGCTGCAGGTGAGTCAAGTAGAGTTAATACAAATGTAGGAGACAAATATTATCAGAATGGAGGAGGCTTGTTTGCAATCAATGGGAGACAGGTCTGTATATAGATGGGTATAAAATATAATGCAGTAAATAATTCAATTTAGGGTTTTATTAAGGTGAGTTCATTATCACAATACAGCAAATAACAGGAGCAAGTTGATGACCAAATATTTTACCATTCAACTCACCATCACTGATGAACATATAGCACAAACACAAAGTAACACTGAGCATTCTAAGTATTGTAGTGATTATAAAGAGCCTAATGGGGGTCTGCTGTGTACTGTACAAGCCAAAGGCACCACTAGCTATTAAGCAAGACGATTGATCCTAGTCATAAAAATGCAAAATTGGGTTAATCTTAATTTCTGGTAAAAATATTTACCAGCACAGCAATGAAGACATAACACACTGCATTAATGTCAAAAGTAAAACCTCTCCCTCGACCCAAAGTTTCTCAGTGTACATAAAAAAACTTATCTCATAGGAATGATTGTGTAGGTAAGGTGCACACATATTAATTTCTATTTATGTATTTGCATTTCATAAAAACTATATTGTTGCAGACATAAGTTCTTTATCACTGGGATTTTACACTGATAGGGTAAACAGAATGGTCTATTGCAATTGATGAAACTCGAGTAATATATTTTTTAGAATAAAATAAGAGAAAATTTTCAACAAAAGGATTACACTTAACAGTTCATGTTAACAGTAGTTACGATGTGTTTGAATACTCCCGAACCACACTATTCAGCATTCATACTTAACATTATGTAAGCAGTCAAAATATCACCATCTCTACCATTTCATCATCAAAAACATCATAAGATCCAGCTGTAAATCACTGGACAGTCTTGTTTCCTCCATTCAGGTGCGTAAAAATTGGCCCTTATTAACCAAACAAAGACTGCTCAACCAACAGAAAGAAAAAGGGTATACAGTACAGCAATATTGTACTCTCTGGATGTGAGTATTTAGTTCAATACACTATAGCTGATCTTCAACTGTACAGCCGTGGCTGATAGTGCTTGACCAGGGTCCAAGGAGTGTTGGTGAGCAACAGAACAGAGTTCGAACAAGTGAATTTTCCAAACCATTCTTAACGTTGAGAGTGGTTTAGAAGACTCACGTTTTCTAACTCTGTTCAGTTACTCTACAACACTCCTTAGACCCTGGTCAAGCATTATCAGCCACGGCTGTACAGTTGGCAAAATATGAATTACAACAAACCTTGATGTAACGTTAATTATATTTCATTCACAACTATTTGCAGGGACATATACTGTACTACAAAAGGAAATTTACTCTTCCTTCTGTATGACATGCTTAGGATCCCTAAAAGAACTATGGACATTCATAAACATGTACTTAATGTTCCATCATAAGTTGTCAATTATATTTTGGTGACTGTACATCATTTAACTAAGTCTAAATGCCTTGAAGTAAAATGAAAAATCAATTCTACTAATACAAGCTATCAATAAACCACATTCACATCTTTACTTACAATGCAGCCTGGTTAAGTTGACACACATGTGGTTTCTATCATAACTTAACTTCAGTCATAGTCCTAAGGTAATTCATATTTGATATTGTACTGTAAGCTGTTCCCTTACCTAAGTCATTGATAACTAACCATTTAGAGGTTCATATCCGAAGCGATAGGTCTCAATGTACTAAGAACTGCTTAAGTTATCACTGGGGTTTCAATTGGAAGTTTGCTGGTAATCTGAGCTAACAAAATGATAAAACTTAGGTATTTACTGTAATTGGAGTAAAATTGTTGGATGTGAAAATGGTTAAATATCCTAACATACATTTAACATCTGGGGGGAATGGGAATTTTGAGTCTAGATACAGCTTTACAGGATAAGAGATGCTAGCAAACTGGTAGTTATCAATTCCTCATTAATAGTATGTTTCTCATGCACTTTGGAGAAATAAGTGAGCTCCAAATTGCCAAGAAAACCTTCCTAACATATCCATAGTGAATAACATTTACCAGCTATAGGAAATATGGGAAAATAAAGTATAAAACCGATATTAACTTAAACTTATCAATGCCTGATACAAGCAAAATCTTCTGTACATAAGACGCACACAAAAATATATGCAACAAATATAATTCCACACTTAAAATAATGATACACAGAATAACAATGATAGGGAAAAAAAATACATGTCTATGAGAATATAATCCACTGAAGTAAAAGGTGTATTTCAGTTCAAAAATACAACATATAGGTAGTGAAACTGTAGACAATGCCTTCCTCACCTTGAACTTCCACTGGTACTAGGAGTAAGATGAAGTGTTACAGGATGTCATTATGTATGTTTTGTTTGCTATTTATAATTATAATAATTTTTCTTTGCAGTAACACCATTTAGCTATTAATTTCTAATGTGATTGTAGTTACAATTGCGGCACATAGTGATCAAGGACTATGTGCCCCGACTGTATATGGGATAATTTGAAAATAACCACAAACTAAATTCACTGAGTACAGTCTCCCTCCCACAAGTATCATCACATTCCTTTCTGGAATACCAGAAAAGGAACCTGAGAAACATTTTTCACTATTTTCTTCCACATATTATTCAGCACCTTGGTGGAATATTGTTCAATTGATCACAGCTGGTAGGTCAGTGAGGCAACTATCACAAATATGCCTTGGCTGACTTAACTCCTGCAGGAACTAGTCTGACTTAACTACAACCATATTTCTCATCCTGTACTATTCTTTGAAGGTACTCAATTCATGTGTGTCAAATTATCATATCATATGCCAGACGTCAGCAGTTATTTAATAGGAACCAATCCCTGGCATAGAGATATGAAACCACATTGATGATTCAATCAATCCTTAGGAAAGTGCAGGAATAGCATATGGCTTTTATCTAAAGACTGGGAGGAAACATAGATTAGTCATCTGCCATATTGGTGTAATATTACACACTGTTACTGCTGACAGTTCAAAGTAATGTAGTGTGATATTTGTAAGGCTTGTGTAAATATCAAGAGTTGACTAGGGCTATTGAAACCTTTTATAATACAAAGATCACAACATTACAATGCTGAAAGTGGAGTTCAGTGCAAACACAAAATTGGCCATGGAGACGAGGCTCTGTTCTCTCCTGCAATCACCAGTGTAATAAACTTGCCTACCATTCACAGGCATGAACAATAACAATATCTACGGTCTGTTTTTTTCCTAGCTAATACCAATAATGTCACAAGTCTGCCACCAAAAGATTAGGTGTATTGTCCTGCATTAATCCATCTGATGTAATGGCTGTGGAAATTAATAGTTAAATATAAAAGAACAGACTATAAAATTACCCCTGATGGGCTTTGGTCAATGATTTGAAACATGGTATGTTTTTCAAGTAACAAATGTGAAAAAAAAATATATATATATGATTTAAGTGTTTGCTAATTGGAGACCAACTGATCACTACGAGGCATGAGCTTATCAAATTTATTAACCACCAAATAATAATCTTGGCTTCTTTTGAAAATTACCGAAACAAGCTTTTCATTGTCAATGCTTATAGGATAGGAAGCTAATTTGAACACTTAATAAATTTTCAAACCAAAATACACAAGCTGACTTTTTCATTTGTTTCTTCAATAAAGTTTGAGGAACCAGAAGTCTCCAATTATCCAACAACTTTTCAACTGTAAACATTTGCCATAAAGCATAAAAACAAAGTTTGCATTGACTGGTTTGTGGACATATGATGTTTTAAGAACACAGAATATACCTAAAAAATTAGCAAAAAGCACATCACAGGTACATGGACAATAATGGAACATATTTTGTCAATTACTGTAAAAACAATGAACATACTGTACATACAGTTATAGACAAAAGTCATGTTGTCTTTATTGTATTATTAATAAGCTGTCTGATTTGTTGTTCATTAAATGAGACAAGTCCTCTATTTAGCTTGAATGTGGACCTTAAGGTTTGTAGATTCATGAGGGCAGTCCTGTCTATGCATCATCAAACAGCAAAAGGTAACAACTTTTAACTGACTGTACAGATGTCTCTATTCTTGCAAGAGTTACTCATCAGTCTATGTAAGGCATCAATTATACAATCATTAGATAATAAATGCTTTGAATATACTTAAATGACATCCAATTGTGTGGTTTAATTCTTTGTTCACTGATAGCAAGAGTAAATCTAACTTTATCAGACCCCTCACACTCACTAGTAATTAAATTGTATCCCACACCCCTGAGTGGCCCGTGCTGATGAGGAGCCAACTGTACTTGCTTATGGAGGCATAATGCTCTTGAAGAATTTGAGGCTATTCCCCTCATACAGTTTTATCCCAGTTTGTAAGAATCGTCTCAAATTCAAGAACTTCATCTTGCCTCTAATACTACATAAAGGAATCCTGCAAACTATGACAAAATAATTGACATAGGATCAACTAAGGCAATGTATTTCCTTGCAATCTGCAGGAATTGGTAGCATTCAAATGACCAACAATATCATGGGCCTTAAATTTAAGCAAAGGTCACTCTTAACACATTATAAATAATGGGTTCCCTGATGATAACAACAAGTAAATGATATGTAGACAGAACTTAAATCTAATATAACAAAAAACTAACTTGGTATTCACACACTGGTCCTTGCAAATAGTTAATTAAAGTGTGACATAACTAAATATAATGAACATGAAAACATTACCCGAGGAAAAGCCTCTATTGATTATATTTTTTTTGAGAGCCATCATACCAGACATATCATCTAGCACAAGATTTTACTTTCAATACCATTTGAATGTTTCTCCTCATTGGTGTTTCAATGTTCAAACAAAATAAACTTATTGTATAACAGTTGTTTGTTTTACATACTTTCAACTCCTGATAACTACTGAGTTAGATGTCATATGACTTAAGCTTCTAGCTGTGTATATTTACAATAAATAAATAATTTTCTTGACTATCTTGGAAAATCACTGTGGGAACTTAATTACTAATGGCACATAAATAAATGATAGTAATGGGAACAATAGCTTGTCCTGACTGAAAGCTGCTCAAATGTTCTAATGCCCAATAACTAAGCATTATCACCAGCTTCTCCTTAAGGGGGGGGGCCAATATGTTCTTCATGAAGTGTAGATAACTTCAGATTGAGAACATCATTTTGCCCCTAAACTCAAATGTAGTACAGAAGACCAATTTTCTTAGAAACTTTAAGAGTGCAAAGTTAACACACTAACATATGAAAGCTGATGTCATATTCATATACCTGTACAGTAACCTTATTAGCTGCATGGTACTGTATAAGTTTAATAATTATTAACAAAAATGCAAATAGTAATAATTTATGATTGATCAGACTTTCAACTTATCCCAGAAAATAGATTCCACATGTATCCAAATAAACAGATGTGAAACCCATACAACCACACAGCCAAACATCAGAGAACTTCCTTCGTTTGAATCCCTGAGGCACGTGAGTCTGGATAACCTCCAAAATTCCATACCACATACCCAGTAGCCTTAGTAAGCACCATGACCCTCTTAATACTTTCCTTTATTATCCACAGCATACCATCAAGTTGCTGAACCTTTATCAACAGTGTCCTTTGGCCCCACTCACATTAGGGTTACAACTAGATGTAGGGTTGTATTCTGATGAAGGACTTATCACCAAAAGTGTATAGTTCCTACGGAACTTAATGAAAGAATATCAAAAGAACTACAAACACAATAAACCCAAGCATACTTACTCCTCCCTACAGTAATGTATAGGTATTTAAAATCTTGGGGAAAATGACTAGGAATTCAGTCCATAAGGAATGGACTATGGGATCATTTTTACCAGTACATTGGCTCTAAACTTGGAATTAATGCATCATTATCATTCTTCATTACTTTACCCACAACTTCTCACATATGATACTAAACCAGAGAGGAGAAATGATCCATCGTAAACCAGTATAGCTACGTGAACGAATCGCCCAAAATGTGAAATGACTACTGGACTGTATTTAGTGCTTGATTGATTACCTACACCAGTTGAATCTCTACCAAAAATGACCGTACCTTCTCAACACAACACATTTCAATATGATAGTTCTGGAATCAAGGATATGCACATTCCAGTGAGAAAACAAGGCATCAAAATGCATGAATACCTACATAGATGCCTCATTATCCAGCTTTGTGGTTCAGTGTTGTTTCACTCTTCTGGTTCATCAAACTTGCTTTTAAGCTGTATTAAAATGTATGTTGTTGGGTTGGGTCATAGTAGTCTGTGTGAGGGGCTTTAGTTGTATGAATTGTGAATAACTGGATCATCTGTGCAAAAAATGTTAATAACGTATATGTGAGCCATCGGTGTGGAAGAACATTAAAAGAACAGGTTGTCCCTTGTCCATTTCCTTAAACCAAATGGTCAGAAGTCTGATTCTGGAGTTAATGGTGCTTACAATCCCCTTTTATATTTTAAGGGAGATTCGACTCTCAGAGCAGTAGGGGGTTCTGATTCCACCAAACTGTCCCATCAATAAAGATTACGGAGATTACACCTATGTACACTAGGATACCATAGTCCGTATCTCACCCGAGTCGAAGCAAGCTGTTTCTGGACGACAGCCCATCCAAAAGCCTCCATTGGTTCGAACTGTGTGTGGCCTCATGTTGGTTTGGGTGGGCTGTCATCCAGAGACCGCCTGCTTCAGATCTCGGGCTTCAACTAGGGTGAGATAGAGACAAAGGTATACAAGTGTACTCTCTTTTTAGGTATAATTTGTAGGAACCAGTATTCAAATCTATGCCCCTTTAAGCAGCAATAAGTAGAAAAGAAAATTTTTGCTAATCTTCACAGGAAAGAACTCACCGGATGACCCAGAAGCTGTGAGGACAAGGTCAACTCATCCTCTCTGGAATGTCTGCTAAAGCAATGTCCATACCAACACTCTTAGGCAACCAGGAATCACTGGCATCTGGAGATGGGCAAGGGGAATTAAAATTAATCATTAGTATGGTAAGTAGTGAATGAAGGAGAAACAGCAAGAAAACAGACAAAGATCATAAATATAATCCATCCTCAAAATTAGAGAGAAAAAAACTGACAGAGCACACATTGGAAATTAATTTTCTTTAGAGAAATAAAATCTCAGCAGATGATTGAAGTGGCATATAGGATGCCTTTTTTTATAATCAACAATGGATTTAATCTGATAAACAACAAAGTTTTGAGGGAACATCAGATGTAGTTTACCTCTTCTACAATTAAACTATGAATGACAACATATTTTTTTACCATTACTCTGCTAACATTTTTAATATTAACATTGATATTATTAGTAAATAATAATGCATGGGTAGGATCAAACTAACCTTAGAGAATCGGTGTGAGCGAGTGAGGCGGGAACATCTACTTGCAACGCTCCTGAGCCAGAAGAGCCTCAATCTCAATGGTGACATCTGGCATGGGGGTGCGCCAGAACTGTAGACTTGAGAACTCACTCAGCGCCTCCAACTGCCCCACAGCCGGGAACATGTGGTTTGTTATGTCGCTCAGGTTGGAATATCTGTTGGAGAGACCACCACCATGAGTTAGGAGTTAAAATAGTAAGCCTAGCTGCTGTTTTCTCTTCACTCAATTATGCACAATCATAGCTGTTGTGTCACCATAAATATTTTCCTCTCAAACAATCAGACACTGCAAAAAAATTACAAAAAAATCAGTAGGTGCAAGTCAACACCCCAATTGTTGTATCTCGTATTAACAAATGCTGATGCTCTTTTCTTATTCTTCCTTCAAACCTTCTTCCACATTTAATACAACTTTCAATACACTTGCATACATATAACAAATATCCCATATCAATCTCCATGCTATATTCATCAGTACAAAAATCAGCTGTTCTTGGTTAGTACTTTATACTGTATAATATATATTGTATTACTGATTTTAGTGTTTATCCAGGCACATTCAGGCTTTTAGGGTCGTATGATACTCGCAAATTGGAGGCTACTATTTTTTCCAAACTGTGCCACAAAATAGTACAGTACTAGTCTGTTTTATGTGCTAATTTGGAGGAATTTGTAGTCTCCAATTTGCTGACATCATTCATTAGTGTTAGTAAGCAATGATCCTCCCCAAAATATTAGTTTTCATAAATCCATGCCGAATGGAGACTGCACCAGTGCTAGTTGTATTTCAATCTTCCTAAAAGATTAAATAATCTTCATGCAAAAAATCTTCACACTCATACTCAATTCCTTGTGGTTAACATTTTGCACCATACTAGTTTCAAGACCAACTACTGCATTACAATATGAATGCAATTTAATGGTAATTTCCTGAAAAGGGAAGTACAGTAGTTGGCATTGTAGGCTGGATGAAGAGAAATACACAATATGGAAGTACACAAGGAACTGCAGATGCTAAAAAAAATGCCGACTGACTGAATAGAAAACATTAAAGGCAGCACACAGAATGCGAAAGAAAACAGAAAACACGCTGTTATGAACAAACAAGGAAAGGAAGAACCAACGTACAGTAATTAATGAAGTGAAAATGACCAACTCATGATGTTAGGAGCATTAAAAACCCATTAAAATTGATAAGGAGGATCCACAACCCTGGCTTAAGGGGGATAAAATATTGCTGAATATTGTAGGCTACTGATTCTCCAAACTAATGCCTTGAAACACATTTTGGATAACCTGGTAGCCTACAGTTGGTAGGGAAAATAATTGCCCAAAACCAACATTTTGAAGTTACATTTGTAGGTTTCTTATAGAATAACCACATATATAACCTCACAAACTGCAAATAAGTTCATCAGACAAAAGTGCAAATACTTTAACCAATAAATGTCCTGTGATAATGAGTTACATTAGCACGCTGATAAGTTCAAAGCAGTATATGGGTTATGATACACACAAGCACTTGGATGAGGATTAATTCAAACACCACCTGCTCCAGGTAATTCTGTAAAGAAGCTAGGTGTGAATCAAAGCAGAGACTGTAGCACCTGACAGTGTTAACCTCATTACAGGGACAAGCAGGAGGGAAGGCTGCCAACATACTGGGGATGCGTCACATGCCAGACGCTTACCCTGTATTTGTTCAGATTTGGCCATTACAGCTGGGCCAGATGAAGGCCCATACTTCAGGGGCCTCTCCCTCTCTCTCCAAAACTTCTTAGGATCAAATGTCAGTCTACTGGGTTCTAGCTTTCCTTGCAGTAATTTTTAATGATAGTCAGCACAGCACTGGCTCTGTGGTGATTTTTAAGGGTACAAGCCAGTAACACACTGGCTCTTTATCTGGTGCAGTCTCTTCTGGTGTGATTTTTAAGGGTTTCAGCCACCACTCCACTCCACTCCCTTCAAATCCAGTGTATGGATGGTAGCCCTATTTCATGTTCAGTGTATTTACATGTATTTCACATCTGAAGACATCACATTTTCCTTAGTTTCTAATATTAACTGGGGCTGAACTTTGACTAGGCAGACTGTAGGCTCTCCAGTCACTGTCCATGCTACAGTCAATGGACTCATCACTATCACTTTCCTCCTCCTCCAAGGAACTATCACCATCATCACTGTATAATGAACCCACACTCCTAGGAACTGGTGGGAAAGTTTCATCGACTACTGTACTTTGACGTATGTAACTGTAAAGACAAATTACATTGCTAAATTATCATCAACTGTTAAAGATGGATAAACTGCCATACATACTAAAAAGTTAATAGCTCGCATTAGCAACAGCCATACTACATTTTGTCATTGTGCAGTATCGTACTTGCATGGCACATTTTTCTCCAGCAGATTAAGCATTTGATAATATTTTTTACTCTCGATCATACTGATTTTTTGTCATTGATCACTGATAATTGTTCAGATATCCAAACTGGAAATCTTTAAGCTGCTTGAATCTTGACAATAAGCCTGTGAGTTTTGAAATATTTATAGCACTGTACACTGCTCACTAAGTGGCTACACATTCACAAAGCATAACTATGATACATACCAGACTCATATACCCCGAGATTAAGAATCCAGGGATTGCATCAGTTTGTGTTGAAATTTATGCAATTATAATAATATCATCCAAAGCATAAGGAATTTACTACTGTACTGTTCATGATAATATCAATTTTACAGAAATGAAAACAAAACTGCAAGCTTATATTAACTAAAGCACTACTACGACAATTATTATTCAGTAGCAGCTGATTTCTAACACGCCAACTTATTACCAAACACACAATAACTTAGCTATGGAAAAATTTTGCAAAGCAGAAAGTCATTCCTGAATATGTATGCTACACCTGTGACTCACGACTCAATGGGTCTTATACAGTACATGAATTATCAAGGGCCAGGCACTGATAATGAACAGAAAGTGTCTATGAAGATAACAACTTCACTTATTCCATACCTTTTCTTGCACACAGAGTCAACTGATAGGTACTGTACAAGCATATAACTACACCTACTATACGTTTCAGCGCTGGACAGTCGCTGTTTTTCGTAAATATCTCCTAAATGAATCTTTGTTTAAGTATAATATTTCAGTACACTACCTTTAAGATCCGGGTGTAATTTATGGCTAACATACCATATTCCTATATGTGTTATGCGAGGAGCTTACTTGTAAAAAATAACACAAAGCTGGACAGTCATATTGACGCATTCGAAGGAAAGTGTGGGGTAGGGAATGAAGGAGTGGTGTGGGGGGTGTTCTGGGTGTTGGTGGAGGGGTTACACGAGTACCCTACACTCGTCCCATTCTCTATAACGCCTTAGATATGATGACTGGATTGGGCTTAATATCACTCGGTAAAATCCTAACATAACACATATAGGAATATGGTATGTCAGCCATAAATTACGCCCGGATGTTAAAGGTAGTGAGCTGAAATATTATACTTATACAAAGATTCATTTAGGAGATATTTATGAAAAACAGCATCTGTCCGGCGCTGAAAAGTATAGTAACTTTAATAGCAAGCACACCAAGCATATTCCAAAGCTAATGTCAACTAGACTATTAAAAACAGCATCATGCAAAACTCAAGAACAAGAATTATAAAAGAAAGAAAAATCAGACAAGGACGCTAATGCAAGTAGCAATGTTTAAAGAACATAATCATATTGTAGATAATCATATTAACAAATATAATGGGTGGAAAAAATAAGGTACTGTCGTGTGTAACCTTCTAAAAACAATGAAGAGAAACTACAGGGTCTTCAAGGCCTATGGTGGTCTTTTTTCATTCTCAAATCAATCCACTTTCACCGAACCAACAACGTAATAAATGACTTAAGAACCAGGAGAGGGTACAATACTTACGAGGACTGGAATGTTTGAGTGAGCTCATGTTTCAGCTCCCCACGGTGGTTTATTGTAAAGATCCGTGAGATAGGAATGCCCACTGCCCGGTAGGCCCACACGTCCTGCAAAAATTTTATGTTATATACTGGTAACATATCTTTGCATCACTATCAACCACATTATTTACACATCAAACAAATTTTTAATCCTACCCCATACATATTATATAACCAATCTTTTGAATCATTTACACAGGAAAATAATAAGTATTTTAGTAAGCTTAGTAACACAGTCAACTCACAAGCAGTAAGGAGAAAACTTGGTACTCACATTGATCTTATTGCCGTAACCTGAGTAGAATGGGTTTCGGTGAGGAGGATAGAGTGCCTGAATGTCCCTCAAACAGGAAATCTTGAACTCTTCTGGTTTCTTCTCAATCACCTCCCTGTGGAAAGCCTGGACCAGAGAGGTTGGGTTGAGCAGCAGCGGTCCATCAGGGAGTGAGATGTCGCCCTGCTTGATTGACTTAAGGTAGTCCCTCGTGATCCGTGCCTGGCCTGACCCCACCAACACACACCAATGTTACTTTGCATACAACAAACTCTTAACATAACACAATAAAATACTGTTATCCATTTGTGGTGAGTAGTGCTAAAATGACATTAATAAAGAAAAAACGAAGCCAGTGATACAGTCACACTCAAATCTGTATGGTGACCTACCTCTATCTGCCAGTCTTGAACATGACTAGTAAATACAGTATTATATTTATGGTTTTTACATTAACATGCTCAGGAAAAACTTTAGTTCATCCTTAATCTCGGATTTCTTAATCTTAAATGTACAGTATATTTAAACTGGCCTCCACAAGGTTGGCCATTTGAAAATATGTTGCAATTTATACAGTAATTTGTTAGCCAACACCACCACTGGTTCTATAAGGTTTAGGAGTTAACAGTACCTCAGACTGACTTACGTAAAAACAAGTGTAAGTACTTACCAATGGCCCGAGCAGACAGGTAAAGGAAGTTATATCCATTATTCTTTATTTTGGTAAAGAGCTGCGCTACACCACTCTGTGCCCAGTCCTTGCCTATGATGGGTAGAAGGTGACCCAACACATCAGATTTGGTGATGGTTCCATCAATGTCTGACACAACAATACTGGTGTCATAGTTCCAAAGGAAAATGTGGCACTTGCAGCGAGTTGTACCCTGGTATGCGGTGGTGACTGAGAACAGCGCCTCATTTCTCCCTTCACGTAGGTTAAGTTTGGCCTGGAAACCAAAATTCTACCATTAAGATACAGAATGTGCAGCAAACTGGGTCCCATTTACATTCATTCCCTTTTCAAGCCCACAAAACCATTGTTTATCACTTGGTAAAACAGTAGAGAAGTTATATTGGGTTGCCAACCCTAACATGCATGAAATCATGTAAACCACTTAAATTCAAATGGATTATGCACTAGTTTTTTCTTACTTTATCCATGCCTTCTACATCTAACCCATCTCCTTTGCCCTATTCACTCATATTTTTAAATATACAGTACTTCAAATCAATGTGACTCCTCACCAGTTGTTCTGCGGACAATCTGAGACTCTTCTTGAATCGCTCCTCGGAGAACCTCCTCTCCTTGCCCTCCTCCAGGTCTTCAGACTCAGAGGAATCAGTGCCCCCCAGCCCAAGGCCACCCATCTTGCGGCCCCTAACTCCCTGCTTCTTTGGGGTCCCTGGGAGGCTTGTTTGGGTCTCAGCTGCCGTCACCTCAATCATACTGGGGTCACATGCCTGATTAGGATGGGAGTAATTGGTTAGGAAAAAAAACAAAACTCCTGGTTGTGCAACATCAATGTCTCACTTCTAAACTCTGTGTAGCAAGCTTCAACATAATACAATTACCTTTAACAACATGAGCTAAGAAAATGTACGATCTTCTTTAGAAATACAGTTTACTGTAAAATGAAAATAGGAAATTGGCACTCTTCTCACCTCTGATTCTGATTGGGAATTGGTCTTGACATTCTCAGTCTTGCTAGAGTTGGAGGAGGCTGAAACACCTTGACTCTCCTCCTCCTGATTGTTTCGCCTCCATGAAGAGAACCACGAGTATCCTCGAGACTCAGATCGCTTCCTAACCTCCTTCTTTGGCATATGCTCCTTACTCAGCTCATCCATAAGTTTCTGTACGCAAGAATTCTTTATTAACATTTCAGAACCTACCTTCTTCCAGGGAGGGTACAAGGGTTTTATTGGAGTGATAGGAGAGGGACATGGAAAAAATATTGTGATTGGAGGAGCCCAATGGAGAGAAAAGTTCAACAGCATAACAGAAGGACGAGAGGTCAGAAATACGTCGAGAATATTTGGCTTCTCTCTCCAACAGTCTGGAATATAGGTAAGGTGCTGAACTGTTTCCTTTTACAAGCATGAGTACGTGTGTGTATTTGTGTGTGTAATGACCTCAATCATGGTAGTCGTATTATTTACCTGAGGCATTGGGCGCTGAAAGAGGACAAGAGCGAGGAGTTGAGGTGCTGCGGTATGCCAGTTCAGGTAGCGGCCACCTAACCTCACCACTAAGTCTGGGTTTTGTAGTAGGCCTGGGGTCTCACAAAAGTCATCATATGTCACAAGGCTCTGCAGAAACAGGCTCTCAGGGAAGTCGCCTTCATACTCGTGTAGCCGACCGCATAGGGAGAAGGCTACATCATGATACCCTCTGAGGAGAAGAAAGTATTAATGATTAATGGCCAGTCTTCTTGATTCCTCACTCCCACCTAAAGGTATCTCATCCATGGATTAGCCAAGGCAGATGCACATATGACTGACAGATTAATTACACACTAGTTTTTGGCACTTACTTGTAGTCAAAGATGGGGTGGCGAGAGTCCTCAAAGTCGGAATCACTCGAGACCTTAGGCCCTCCAATGGCTCCCTCAACACTGTGTGGAGACTGTGGCAGTGATGGACCATTCCCAGACTCCGCATCTTCATCCTTGATTGCTACACCTGTTGGCACAGACCACAACTTTACAACTCTCGGTTTGCTATGCATTCCATGCTACTACAGTATTTAGCTTTGCACACACTTCTATTCAGCCTTATGTGCCAAAATTTCACTTAGCTTCACAGCATACAACTTTTCCAATTTTTCTTCAGCAGATAGAGTATGTCCAGAGCTGATATAATTACCTTGAATCCAAATTAATAATGTGCGAGCCCGTGAAGTAAATCTTAATCCATCATGATTAATCTTTACAATATCAGCTATGGACATTTGCATTCAGGTACAGCAAATACAGACTTCAATTATGCTGCAGAAAAACATACTTCAGTTTTGCAACTTTCAAGAGGATGTCAGTTTAAAAAAATTCTTTGACAGGTGTAACACATTGGTGACCAATTGAAGGCTACAGATTCCTCCAAACTGTTCTGCAAAACAGGTTACCTTAGTCAGATGGTTTTGTGCCTAAGTCTAAAGGAATTGGTAGCCTCCAATTCACTGACATCAAAGGTTCCATACCACAAACAAACCTCAAGTGGAAATTATAAACATTCAAAATTACTGTATGTTATACATTCATGAACATACGTACAATAAAATATAATCCTTAAAACAATCAAGATTTAATGCATGCAAAATTAAGATACACGAGGATAACTATTTTGCATGCTATATATCCTGATCAAAATTCCCTTTTAAACACTGTAATATGACGTTTCGTATATTCAAGTGTACAGTATATAAATTGCAGATAAGTAACTGGTTATACAAAAGTTTAGTATATTTTGTTGGATTGCATTACATTTACTGAAAAAGTCAAGATAATTAATGAGGAGTCTGTAAATTTTCTCCTCTAGAAAAAAAAAAAAAAAAAATTATCCTCTTAATTTACATCAGGGCACCTACTGTTAGTCCTGATGTGAGACAGACAAGTTGAATTACTGCAGTATTTCTACCTTGTCCAGATATTGTTCCATTACATATGGTAGTAATACAGTACTTGTACTAATAATACATCTACTGAAAACATACAACTTAACATATAATATTACTACTGGCACCACTGTATTACACTACGATTACAACTACTGGACTAACTACAAGCATCAAATTAGTACAAAAGAATTATCTGTAATAAAAATTGAACCTTAGGGGCTAGTCTCATTACAACTCGGTAGAGTACTGTACCTTGAAAATTAGACTAGCCACCTAGTTCATTTTATAAGCAGGTGCTATGGTCAAAAGAGATTACATGTTGTTTCTGTGAGGTTTCAAACTACATTACAAGCCTCAAACCCTAGCCTCACCAGGGGTCTTCTCTGGTGCCCTGAAGTTGCGTGGGAAATAGAGAGCGGCCACCTCCGGGTCTAACTCCTCCAGGTTGAGGTCTTCCAGGTAGATGCCCTCACTCTCTGGGTTGTGGCGGGCCTTCTTGGTGACCCTCATGAACCTCAGCATACTGCCCAGCACCGAACGCTCATCTTCTGTAGCGAGCCACCCACAAATGCTGCTGCTACATTTACTTGTTACTAAACCCATAATATGCAATTTGTACCACTAGGGGGACATACAGAACAACCACTGGCAATAGTCTCTGGACAGTCAAGTTATAAATTGCAGTATAGTATATGACAACTGAAGTAGAAGTGAATATACTGTACTGCTTTTCTTAATTTCCAATCGAGGAATGTCCAGCTATAATCTGATAACATGAAATTAATAATGCTTAGGTGATAAAAAAAAATTCAAAAGATGGTTGAACTACCTCACAAGACTTAATTTCAACATTCTTAT
The DNA here is from genome assembly GCA_034508575.1 of Petrolisthes manimaculis. Taxonomy (NCBI): domain Eukaryota; kingdom Metazoa; phylum Arthropoda; class Malacostraca; order Decapoda; family Porcellanidae; genus Petrolisthes; species Petrolisthes manimaculis. Next base: position 124,099 of record JAWZYT010003526.1, on the reverse strand, counting down.
TATAGCCACTAGTTACACCAACAAAATTTCCTAAGACGACACACTACTGACACAGCTGAGAACTGAACCCACAATCAACTGACTTGCTAAGGTTCAGAGGGAAAGCAAAAAAAAGACATAGGCTGGGTGATGATCAGTACAATGGTTCCTTCCACAAACTTTAAATGGAGAGACGTTGCATTGGATAATCACCATCACCAAACCCATGACTTTTCTTTCATCTGATTCCTTAACATTTTACAAATTTAAAGGCAAGCCAAAAAGAACCTGCATCTCTTACCTTGGTCTGTGCTTGCAATTTTCTTTTGGCTTTAACAGCATAATTCTTGCTTGCAAGGGTGACTCACAGTTCAATGGCATCATATATTGTCTGGGAAGTCATCGTAATGCACGCACATCATCTTCATTTAGATAATGATTTTTCTTGCTTTAGGCAATCACTGGTATAACCAACCAACATACATTTTTACTCTTATGATACGAAGTCCCAGACACAACGTTACGATGAGATGCAAATTTCTCGTGGCAGTTATAATGTGGACTAACCACATAACCAGGTCAACCCCCTGTGTGGTGGAGCAATGCCCTTCAAAAATGGTAACATGAAAATACAATGAAGCCTCTCCATACCTTCCTCCTTGGCTGTCTTGCCGGTCTTTTCACCTGATGCATGTTCACTAGAGCCTCCGTTCTTTGAGGGTGGGGTGGTTCGTGTGGGGGTTTTGGGTGGTGGCGTGGGCAGCTCTCCCCACACCCATTGCCATTTGGTGTCATCTGTCTGAGAGGAACCCTCAGCTGAGTCAGCGCTGGCCCGTTGACGCTCCACCTCGTACTCTGTGTCAGATTTGATGGGGGTCGCTGGCCGAGAGTTGGACTGGCTGCAAGGGGGAATGATTCATTTCTTCATTAAATGAGAGATATAGGAATGATGATAGTGATGGATGAAAACACTAATGGCAGGATCACCTGTCAGAAGAGGAGATATGCCTATACTGAGAGAAAGAACAGTCACTGAAAAAAAACACTACGAACAGTGCAACATTTTTTATCATTGAAGTAAAATAAACTGCCTCTATGCAACAGGTTTGAAAATAATTAAACAAATAGGCAAGTAAGTAAAAACCAAGTTCATGTCTCACCTGGGAGGTGGGCTAATGTCTGTATCACTGAAGGGATGCATATCAGGTCCAACGGCCCGGGCCAATGAACCTTCCCACTCCTCTGATCGGCCTTCGTCCCGTCCAGCCTCACGTAGCAGTGGCAGCGAGACAGACTGGGCCAAGTGGAGGGTGGCAGGTGAGGAGCGCGAACCAAACTGCCGGGGGTACCGAGCTTGCACATCAATATAACATCACCAAACTCGTCATACATTTTGGCAGACTTTAGTAAGTACACTGGGCCATGTGTAAGGAATGTCACAGGCTAGGCAGTGATAATGACACTTACAATGGATCTGTGTACTGTAGTGTCTAAGGAGGGTGGTGGTGGTGGTGATGATAATGCCTCTATGGAGCCATCATAACAATCATGGCACGGCAGAGCCCAAATTTCTTTTGCATACAGCATATTCAATGGACATAAATGCTGTTTTATCTGCCACTCTAGAAGCATTGATATCAAATATGCTTTAAGAATGTAAAGCATTGATAAGAGTTAAACTTGACAAACAGGTATGCATTTGTCACCTCATTACATTGTTGCAATATTTATCGTACCTTAAGTGGGCAGATAACACACAAGTATGTCCTTGACAATACATTCCACCTTATGGCTAATCCCATAAGTGAAGAGAAAGCAATTTACAAAATATAAAAAAGATTGTGCTGTATACAAGCATGTGAAGTACCCAGCAGAATACTATATATATGAAAAAATGTTTCAGTACTGGAGTGCAAAATTCATCCAAGAGTACAGCTGTATTAAGCTTTACTTCCCCAAACCACACAACACAAATAATAATGTTTCTCAGTACATGAACAACCACTTAAATATGAAATGTAAAAGGCTGTCCAAATGTACAGCTGTGCTAAAACAAAAATTTCCGAAACAATATATGAAGCATTCTGAGAAGATAATGGCTGTGTTATTATGTGCACTAATTAAAAGTGTGGCCTACAGATTCTACACTGTGTTGTGTCTAGTACCTGCATGTAAACAAATACAGAAGTAACCCAGTACAATATATTATGAAGAACAGTTTGTATTAACAACTTCATCACCTTAGATGGAAAAGACATTATGAATTGTACCAATATAACTTCAAGTACAAAGGTTTTTCATTATGAGCAGAATGATTTGTCAGCAAATTGGAGACTAGTGATTCCTCATAACTATGCCAAGATATCATTTACATCATGTTAGGTTAACTATTTTGTTTGTGTTGTTTATGTTCCTGAGGCTGCTTGGTTAAACTGACCCAAAACCATTCCCAAGTTATCGTGCCCTGAGAGAGAGCAAGATTTCTTTGGCAGTTTGTTCCCCAACAGCAGTCCTCTTCTTAGGTTGGCACCATCTCAGAGATGGACCCATCATAAAGATGCTATCACTCCAATATCAGAAATTAGAGGAATCAGAAGCTCTAAATTTGTCAACAAAATCATGACCCACTTCATTCTGTTTAAATGTGGTATGCAAGAGATAATGTACAGTACTAATAAAGATACAGAATTTACATGTTATGAATTATTTCTTATAATCTCCTGGATTTACATACCTAAAAGGAATCCTTACATTTTAATTGAAATATTATAAGTCAAACATTTATAGCGAATATGTTTACCATCTCTCTTCTAATTACCTGGTAAAGAGAACATTCTCTCACAAAACTAAAAGATGATGTAGGGTTGGAGGCTAAATTGGCTACAGAGGCAGGATTTACAAGCCACAACCAGTATACAGTAGTGCTTCCATATATAAATGCAATAGGAAAGAAATTTCTGAAGCATTTTCATACAATGATATCCATACAACTTACTGGTTCATCCAAAAAGTCAATATGAAGTCTATTTACAGAAAGCCACACATGCAACAAAATTTCTGCTATAAAAAATACCACAACATGCCACAGCAAGGATTTGTATGGAAAAGTATCAGTAAAGTCCTTTTCAATCATGCATGAATAACAAACAATAATAATGTCCACAATGATCATGCTTTCTCATTTATATTAGTCAGTATATCCAAGCACATGCTGAATACAGTCATGCATGAATGTAAACTGGGGCTATAAACCCACGATACAGTGCAGATCAGGTTGAAAATGCCAAGCTCCTTTCCTGGTAGGAGTTACCAGAGACATAAATACTGTACTAGGAATGGTAGTGGAAAGTTAGTATCCCAGGAGATAATCACTGTGTATTGAAAAATTGAGCATCTGTGTGGTCTTTACCAAACATAATCCCTTTGATGATACAACACTTTTTATGTGAAAAATATTGTTTTTTATATGAAAATTGTTCTAATAAGGCCTAGGCTAAAGAGGATGGAAGCACTAGAATAATTTAATAGTAACTGAGCTTGTACTAGAATGGAATGGGCACTCTTATTTTGTTAGCAGTGCACCCAGCACTGGAAATATTTACAGAAAGACACACACATACTGTATATCAATTTAGTAATATACATGAAGTTCTCATTTGTTCGGGGTTGAACGTGCAAGGAGGGTGTGTTTAAACCTGGAGAGTCTTCTGCTATGGCCACTACCTTTGGGGGAAACTCCTGGCACCAGTATCAGCAAAACAAATATACAGGAAAAACATGATCTCTCACCTTCTCCGACTCTATGTCATCCATAATGAAGATGCCTTCCTGGGTTGGTTGTGGTACTGCGGTGGGGTTGATAGCATTGAGGTCCGGGACATCGCTGGTGGTGGAGGTGTCACTGGACTGGCTTCCTGAGCTCTTAGGACGCTGCTTCTTGGTGTAACAACGCTTCTTGCGCTTCCGACGATTTCCTTTGGTTACTGGAAGATAAAGAAAAGAGAGATAAATAACATGCAAATTCAAAATTTGTCAAGAGCCAGGACAATAATAAGAGACAGATACTGTACAATGCTTTAGGAGATTATACCTAAATACACACAAGCAACACATTTTCAACCTGAGACAGTGACGACAGTCTCGTTTTATCTTCATTAATATAGCATAAGGTCAGAATCAAAGATACAACAGTAACATTCTACATAACATCTTGTGTCAACTGTAATTATATTATCTAATCTATGAATATCCATGTGGTTTCCTCAAATAAAAAAATGGTCATTTGCTACTAAGAATTAATTTAAGTTTTCATCCAGCTTCAAAAATTTTATATTTCAGTTAAGTTGGTAAGTATACAGACCTCCAACAGTGACTGACAAATTTTGCACTCTTCTTCAGCTAACACTCAAATTTTCTTAAAACAGTGTCTTACCTCTGACTGCCTCTTCCCCATCAGTCTTGCTGCCCAGACCCTCAGACAAACTGACATTGTTTTTGAAGGATTCAGTTTTATTACCAGGGGCAGCCGAAGGGGTTCTCTTCTCTGGCTCTCCTGATGACCCCTCAGTGGCAGTTGTGTCTTTCCCCTTCTTGGCAGGTGTTGGGGTCAGAATGAAGGATTTTTCTGTCTGGGTTTGCATGTCTTGGGACACGGCTTTGCCTTCACTTTTCCTAACTCGACGAATTACCCCAATCTCATTCTCCCCATTGCTTTGCTCTTTTACCTCTGGGGTTGTCACCGAGCTTGTATGTTGGTTGTGTTCTGTTTTCATCCCTGTCTCCTCCTTCCCTACAACAACAATGCCACCTGCCATCTCGACTACTTCACCGTTGGTGCTGCCTTCCTCATTTCCACCGGTTTCAGTCTGTTGTATCTCTTCAGTGGTTCCGGCTTTATCGACCGCAACCTTTAACACGATACGTGATGCCGGGGGGTTCTCTGCTGGTATACACGAGTCATCCTGCTGGGCGTTGGGATCTGGAGTTACAGCTGTGGCAGCAGCAGCAGCTTGCTCTATTTTATCATGAAAGTGGTGTGGTAGTAGTAAAGGAGAGGTGCCCAGCTGGGGACTCACTTCCACTCCATCCTCAAGCTCCTCCACAAAGAATGCTTCCCCAGTCTCTCCAAGCTTCATATGGATGTCTACTGGTTCACCGTTAATCTCGATGTCAACCTGGAAGAAAAAGTATTATTTAACATCCAATAATTTCAGTCCAATGCAGAACAAAGGGCATCACCAACATTTTCCTACTCTTTACATCTGCTTCCAGTCCAACTCTAGTCCACAGTACAGTACCTGATTCCTATCGCGCTTCAGAACAGGCCACCTATGCTGAAGTACTGTAATTTAATTTTAACTGTTTGAAGGAATCTGTTCCTTCCAATTCACCACAAACATTTCTAAATATTTTGTTTTCCAAAGATGCATGAACATCATCAATTAACTGCAAATTTAACCCTTAGAGACCGGCTGACGTGATATACCGTCAGTACGTGCAGTCCGGCTGACGAGTTATACCGTCATAGCTATTTCCCACCATTTACAGCTATGTAGGGCTGGTTTTTCTTGTCAACGGGCTAGTAAACTCAATCACAACATCGATCCGCTATCCACTCAGTTGATTCTGGAACCCCAGAGATATCATTATTTTGAAAGGACTGTACTGTAATAAATGGTCAACCATGTGAGTCAGTGATTAGCAAAACAACAAACCTGCAGTTACATAGTCTTACATTTTCTGTATGTTGTAAACCCTGGAAAACAACAGCGTGTGTATGAATTCTTGTGGCCAATAGTACATGTATATGGTCTGAAAATGAATTGTATGTGTTTATTTTTTTCCCAAGTAAAGACGTTAGCATTTCCGTTTGGGGTTCCCTGTCACTCCCCCCATGGTTCCCCAACTGGTGTTAGTTGTTGTTGCTATGCTGACTTAGGAGGATTCGAGAGACACCCTGACTTCAGTTCTAATAATAACCCTTGCTATTCTATTTTTCTTAGCTGCCTACACTCACGTTCTTAAATTTTGTATCACCAAAATATATCCGGGTGACAAGACCACACTGTTTTTATTGCAGTGTGCTAATAATTTGTAGACGACGGACAACTTTTTTTTTCACTTCACACTGTGCCATAGATGGAAGCTGTTGTTTATGAGGTAACGAAAATAATGAGTTTAATTAAACCTTCAGACACCATTTGTTCTTCCGTCATAAAAGATAAGAGTCTTTCGGTGACGAGAAAAAAAAAAAAAAAGCTAAATCGTTAGCTATCGTTCATGAGGAAAACATTTCATGAGTGAGAAAGTCTAATAACCTCCAGGTGGTAAGGTTGGTTGGTTGGTTCCTGGGGTACGGTGCCACCAAGGTGATTATTCCTCCAACTGGCATAGGATTCTCGGCCTTCCCGTCTGGGCAACTAATGATAGCTTTCACAGCCAGTGCACGGTGACGTCATCAACGGTCCGCGTGACGTCACTCGCCCGGCTTACATTCTTCCTCACTGATACCGGTGATAACTTTTGCTCACTGAGAAATGCTCCAGCACATTTTTGCAATGAGTACTAAAAAAATGCAAGGTTTCCTGTGGGTATTACAATTAAACATTATGACACTAAAAATATTCCTGTGAAACTCTTAGTCATATGTTGGTGGTATGATAACTATATTTAAGAAAGAGGTATCTAATTTAGGGTTAACCGACAGACGAAACTTACTCCTGCAACAGTTTGATGGAATATAGTAAGACTCCATTATATCCACCATTATCAGTGGCCCCATTAAGCCTGAAATGTGGGGCGTGGGTGAGTGAGTCGAGTGATAATACACCCCGGATGCTACTATCATTCAGGCGATCTATCATAATTGGCAAAATGGAGGCTAACGAGTCCTCCAAACAGCGCCACAAAACGAACTCACTCGATGCGGGTGCTGTTTTTGTGGCAGAGTTTGGAGGAATCCATAGCCTCCAATTTTCTTTCTTCTGGTTCTCAACAGTTTACAGCTCTCAGAACGCACCAGTCGATGTTAGTAAGTAATGCAAAGGTAATGTCTAATGAATTTACCTAGTAACTGGTAAAGAGAAGGACTGCATCAGAAGAAATAAGGTCTGTATAATAAATATTGTACATTACATAGAACGAAATATATACATGGTTTAACTCAAGTGAAACGATCGTAACAAAGTGTGATATATGCATGTAGGTTAGGGCTAAGATGAAGGCTACATGAGTGCATGGTAAAAGAAGGGTGAAATAAGTAGGTTCATAAAATAATAAGTAGCCTAGCCTATTGCTGGCATCGAACGAGATGTGTGCAAAGTTAACTCATTGAAAATATCGAGTGATATGCATGTAGGTTAGGGAGAGGACAAAGATTATACGAGTTGACCCAGTGCCCGTGGTGAAGGTGAAAAGTATCCAGGAAGCGTTGTTGGTGACCAGATGGGGAAGGAGGGGCAGGGGTAGAGAGAGGCTGTGGAAGAGGGAGGGGCAGGGGAGGAAATGGTGCGAGGATACGAGGTGGGGAAGGCAAGGAGGAAGGGGGGTGCAGGAAGGAATAAGGATGAAGGGTAGAGGGAGGAGGAGGAGGGGAAGAGGGACAGGGATTCAGAGGGGGTGGGATACTGAGGGGATGATGGTGTGCTGGAGGGGAGGGGGGTTATACAAGGACGCACCCCTCCCCCTTCTCTCTCTCCAAGTCTTTTGTTAACAATTCACTGGCCACAACTATCATCACCTTCACTTGTATTAAATTTTTCCTCACCACTCTGCTCACCATTCAATTCTCCCCCATCATCACCTTCACTTGTTTTATGTTTTCCTCACCACTCGCCTCACAATTCAATTCTCCCTCACTTCCCAATTATTACGAGAACACGAAGCATGTGAACCGTTTATCTACTACGACTCCCTAATTTATGTTGTTTTGGGTGAATTCTGGTTACTACATTTTTTCTCTCCCCCTATTAAAAAAACACACACACAGGAAAAGAACAAGAAAAGACACAAATTACCGTGCTGGCTCTTGACACAGTTGGATAGTGATAGTTAGTGTGAGTAGGTGAGTGTGTGAGCAGGTGTGTGTGTGTGTGTGTGTAAAGAGATCATCTGGGTTAGTGACGCGTACAGAATGCAGATAGAGTACAGCACAGTACGGTATGTGCGTAGATATCTGTTCCAGTATGTGAGCATCTGTGTGTAGGTGTGTGTTCTAAAGGCAGGCTCACCATAACCACCTAAAGTTAATTATCTGTCAGTGAAGGCCAAATTCGTGAACTATAAACGAACAACGGCATTTAGATAACCTCGCTACCCGTTCCTTGGCATAAACAAAGGAAAAAAAATACTGTACTGTATCTCAATTCTTAAACCCTACACTACACTAACACAATAATAATAATAACCTAAACACTGACCAACCAACCAACCACCCGAGTATGATGACGTCCAGGTCTTTTGGGGAGGAAACCAGGGTGGCGTGACAATATTATGACGCGGTGAGTGGTGACGAAAATGCAAGTGTGGGGTTAGGGAGGGAAGGAAGGAAGGAAGTACTGATGACGGACGTGGGTGGGTGAGTTGGTTGGTTGGTACGGAGACGGAAGTAGGCGGAGCGATGGCGATGTGGTGTGAGTGTGGTGTAATGTAATGCAGTATGGTGTGTGTGTCTATGTGTATGTACTGTAATGTAATGTGGTAAGGTGTGGTAAAATGTATATTCGGCCTCATGAATTCGTATACACCAATGTGATATCAAAGAGTTGGTAACGAGAAAATGTAGTCAATTTCCTAACACCAAACTTATTTAGTAATGTTATTTGACTAATACTTAAATCACTCGGAACAATCCCTACATTTTGAGTAGATGAAAGACCCCTTATAACCAATGTTCTGTGTACGAATTCCTGAGGCCGACTGTACATACGTGTGTTATAATGTGGTGTAATAGTGTGGTATGATGATAATGATGTAGCTGGTGGTGACTACTGACGTTTGGTATTATTTTGAGTACCATAAACGAATTCTGGTGGTACGATGACGTCAAGAGAGAGTGGGTGAGTGACTTTCCGGGACTTTTGGTGGCGATATGAGGGGGCGTGGCTGAAACATGGTGTGTGACGTGGTAGTGAGGTGGTCATGGCGTGGTGGTGGGCTGGGGTTGTTGCCAGGTTGCACCACACACACAAACGGCCGTATACGAAAGATAATAAGCTTTGTGTTGATCAGTACGATAGTTTTACATACTTAAGATCCATCGTCCATAAAGGTCATCGTTTGCTCTATTCCCATGACTTTATTTCCATACCAATAATACAATAAATAATCAAATAATACAACGTGTGAGTCATCCACTACCAACAACCATACCAGTAATACAATACCGAAGTCAATAATACAACATATAAGTGAAAAATACAAGATGCAATTACACATCAACATCAGTATCCCTCTCACTTAACCAACATCCACCTCAAGAAGACCATCATCACCTCTCAACCTTTATGTTCAGTTCATGCCTTCCTCGACATTTCTCCCACTACACGCCCAAACCACGTGTTACTATAAGCACTGACACTCTGTACTCTTCCTCTTCCATCCCCGCCTACCCTCCTCCTCCTCCTCCTCTTATATATCCCTCCACCTCCTCTTCTTTCTATCTATCCTCGTCCATAACTTATTCATTTTCTTAGTCTTTCTCCTCCTAATCCGACTGTAAACACTAATCCTTCAAGAACCTCATTGTTTTCTTCTCTCCTTCTCCTCCTATTTAGAAGAGCACACACACAACTAACAGATTTACATAATACATATAATATACAAGTCATTAACATTAAACTATTTCATATGTCCAAGGAAAGTACTTCTGACAACAAATTGTAAATAAAAAAATAAATATTCAGATAACCAATGAACAACAGTTAACGGGAGATTCTCTTGTTGGTGAATTGGAAGATCTATGATTCCTCCAAACTATGCCAGGAATCAGACGCCCTCAATGGTACTAATAAGGGATCTGTTTCGTGGCATAAGTAGGAAAAATCAGAGACCTTCCAATAATTCAACAACAAAAGAATCTCCACTTAAGTCATCTATTATATTATGAACTTAACACTTCAACTATTTTATAAGCAACAGGCTGTGTGTGACTTAGGAACCAACCAACCTCTTATCTATACTGAACCCTGAACTGTGTCTTATCTAGTCATCGTTATTTAGGGAACAGAGGAGATTACCGTATTATAAAAGAAGATAATGACAGTCGTTGTTCTTAGCTAACGGTACTGTACACAAGGAAAAAAACAAAAACAAACACACAAACAAAAACAAAACCTATCGAGTATGAGTGGTCTGATGGTACTGTAAATGATCAGCCCCGGGTATAAACAAGCTCTTTTTCAGTATCCATAGTTTAAGGTGTCGGAATGTTACATACGAAAATTGCACCGGTATTTTTTTTTTAATCTTGTGTACAGCCACTCAAAAAAGTATCTAGAAAGAGGGGTCCGAAAGTTGTGGAAAATAACCATACGACTTATGTTATCTATAGTCAATGTTTACTTGCTTCGTCGTTCGCGTCCACCAAAAGTTTCAGGATAGTTTCTTGCACACCCCACTAGGCTATTCAATATATACCTAATACCTTACTTATCCTGGACACTCCATTAAGTTATTTGATATTACAAACTCCACAAGCTATTCAATATATAACTACAACCTTAAATACCCTGGACACTGCATTAGGCTATTCAATATATTACACACTCCATTAGGCTATTCATTATATTACTACAACCTTATATATACAGCACACTTTATTATAGGTTATTTAAAATATTACGAATTTCACTGCACTAGGCTTTTCGATATATTACTACAACCACCTTACATATTCTACACACTCCATATTCTTTTAGTCCTCCTCCATCTAGTTATCTAACGTCGTGTGTAACCTTGGCCCACAGCCACCCTCCTCCAACAGATGGGTTTGTGTCACCTAATAATGTATGTCACAAGTCAATGGGTCGTATTTAAGAATATCCTTGGTTCTGAGTCAGTATGGCGTGGCACCGGTATGTTGGCGCTGTCGGGTGTGCAGGTGTGAGTGTGTGTGTGTGTGTAGAGATCATCTGGGTCCGTGACAGGTGCAGAATACAGATAGTGTACAGTAATAAGTATGTGCGTAGATTTCTTTTCCAATGTGTGTGTCCTAGCAGCAGGTTCAACATAAATCCCAAAAGCTAATTATTTGTGTACTATAATTATATGGAGTAGCATTGTACCAGGTATGATGGCTGTGGAGTCTGTATTGTGTCTAGGGAATCACTGTACTGTTACCACACCATTGCCAATACCATGAGTGTTCTTGCATGCGGCCCAATGTGTAACACGACAGAACACAGAGGGAAGTAGCTTAGTTCTTTTGCTTATTTTACAACATACTGTAAACATACACGCACACACACCTAAGCTCCTCCACAGCAATTTCCATCACCTACACACGCACACCTTTACTGTATGCACCAATAGCCTACTCTCCTCCACCCACACACACTCCAACGCTCACTTTCCATTACAACTTCCTTTCACTCGTGAACACCTGCCGACACCACACGCATGGCTGACACCAATATATATATATATATATATATATATATATATATATATATATATATATATATATATATATATATATATATATATATATATATATATATATATATATATATATATATATATATATATATACTCAATTCTAAGATCGCATAGACTTATCATGTGACTTTTTTTTTACTTTGGCCATGATACCCTGACACACATACCGGTAATGAATCTATTTTTAGTGTTAACTGTTGTGAGGGAATGGATGGGCTACAAATTCCTACAAACTATGCCACAATACAATATATAACTTTATTATAATCTGGAATTAAATAAAACCTTATATACAGTAATAAAAAATCATGAGACGGGGTTGTGGGCGAGTGTGTGGGGGAAAGTAAACAGCAATACAGGATCTGGGGGGTGGGGGAGGGTCAGGGGTGTGGAGGGATCCCCGTCCCTATCCAGTTGCCACCCCAACCCACGGTCGATGTGCCCCCACCAATCGTTACATGTTTCTAAGTGCATGCAAGCAATCGTACGTATCTGGACGAGCCTAAATTATCCATTATAACGGTTGGTGTCATTTACATTCTTTTGTGACAACCATATGATTCACTTTGTCATGTGGACGCAAAATCTCACGACAAAATCAATAAAAGTGCAATTACATAATTACGATTATCTACATAATACATAATATTTATCTACATAATAATGACGGAAGTTTGTTCGTTCTTCATAATACAACGTCGCCATTTACTGACAAATATGTGTCTAAATTAATTAGGTTTAGTCAGATGCATCCTAGAATAATGAATGGAAAATGAAATCTTATATTTGATTTTTCAGAGACAACTAAGCGACTTGGACTATGAAGGTGCTCAATCACTAGTTTTACATAACATCAAATTTACTCAAGCAGATAATAATAATACCGTACTACAGGAAAGAAAACTCGATATATAATTCCCGAACATTTACCACGACCCCATGAGATGATGTAAACGTAACAAAACCAACTAAGAAAAGTGAAGAGTGTCCTTTAAGACATCCGGTGCGATACTCAACTTAGGATACCGGTATGACAGTTTCCCAGAGTCAAATTCCCCATTCTTCTCTCGGGATTTGTCATGACGTCACTTCCGCTGATATATATATGAGAGAGAGAGAGAGAGAGAGAGAGAGAGAGAGAGAGAGAGAGAGAGAGAGAGAGAGAGAGAGAGAGAGAGAGAGAAGCCAGCAAAGATTTAAGTACTGACGAGAACACACATACTGAGTTCGTTACATAACACCAGTAAAATGGGATAATAGATACAGGCGACTCATGGTATTCATTATATAACCTTTATCTTCTTAGCCAACTCTTTGACACGTGCATATAATGTAATAGGGGGTCAATCCAATTAAAGGGAGATTCTATTGGTGGGCAACTGAATCCTCCAAAGTATACATGTCACCAAACAGATCCATCCCTCTTTTGGTACAACATTGGAGCGCCTTGATTCCTCCAAAGTATGCCAGGAAACAGGATCAGATTAACAAAATATTGGTATCCTGTTACAGTAAATAGTTTGTAGGAATCATTATAAACCAAAACGTTAAAACAATAGCAACTCCTTTGATTCCAGGACTAAGTTGGAGAAATCACAGACCTTCCATTTCACCAACAGGGAGGGAAGTGGTAGGAGTGTGAAGAGTGAGGTAAAGGAAGCAAGACTGAAATCTTATGTAGGAGTGAAGAATGAGGTGAGATATAGCAAGACTGAGATAGTGTGAGGTAGGAGGCGAGAAGTATAGCAAGACTGAGGTGAGTGAAGTACAGGTAGGTGAGAGGTAAAAAGACTGAGGTAAGAGGTGAGAGGTCAGTTTTTTAGGCAGGCAGGCAGGCAACGGGATGTGTCTGATTGGTGTCCTGATTGATTCAAGTACTGCCAAGGACACCCGCCTCTTGTGGATGGAACCTGCCTGCTGCTGCTGCGTGGTGTGGGAGGCCCTGGTATTGGTCACTTTATACTCCTTCCTCTTTAAGCTATACATGAATGAATACCCGTGGGGGGAACAGGTTATAAAAGATATGGTTCTGCTTTTCATGCGTTCATGTTAAACCCTCTTTTACATACAATCACTAATAACATGGTACAGTATATATATATATATATTTTTTTTCATTGCCATCCCATGTAATAATATCTAATGATACTTTTGTTGTACGTTTAAGGGGAGATTCTCTTGTTGCCAAATTGGAAGACTACTGATTCTTCCAAACTATGCCACGAAACAGATCCCCATTATAGAAACATCATGGTTGTCTGTTTCTTGGCATAGCCTATATAGTTTGGAGGAATCACCAACTAGATTATCTCCCCATAAGAAGCTTAATGTGGTCAATAACCCAATAAACAGTTTCTTATCCATCTACTTTTGATATCACATCTATCACATGACTACCCGATGAGGGATTCAGAATTCAATATCTTTGCTAGTTGTTACCCTTTAGACTAGGGAGTTGAATATAGAGGTGGTTCTCCCAACTTCTCCGCACCAAACCAGTACAACCCAGTATACAGTAGCTACTCATGTCATTAATGAGGGTGACTAGCCTAATCCCCTTAGTTTTTTTAAGATTTTATCATTCACGTTGGGTTATATAATTATTTCATTCGATAGTTTTTATTCTTTACTTACTTTTAAGGGTTTCTCTGTTGTATTCATTATTATTCACGATAGGTTTTAAATTATACAAGTCCTAGCATTGAAGAGAAGAGAAGAGAAGAGAAGAGAAGAGAAGAGAAGAGAAGGGAATAAGAAAAGCATATTCCTTTAAGAGCATATTTAGAAAAGTCAACTGAACCAATGCTAAAAGTTGAAAATTTTCATATAAACCACCTCCCCAGTCACCATGCCCCCAACAACCACACTCCTTTTCCCTATTGCATGTCCAGCCCTCACACCTTTAAAACTCTCCTCCCCTCCCCCCAAACCCCCAGACCCTGATCAATACCAGACTAAGGTCAACGTTCCGGCAAGGCAACAGGAGACGTGGGAGTCGCAAAATCTCTAGTTTAATTTAAGGTGAGATTCTCTTGTAGGTGATTTGGAGGTCTATTGATTCTTCCTAACAATACCAGAAAAGAAAAATCCTCAATGGTACTAATAAAGCATCTGTTTCCTGGCAAACTTTGGAAGGTCTGTGATTTCTCCATAATACCATTACTGTATAGCTCCATTTTTCATCATAATTATAAAATCATTACCACTTATTTTAGCTTCACTTCATGTCGTAATTACAATACTATTACTACTCATATTAGGTTTTTTTTAATTATCCTCTTACAACAAAGCAAGAATGTATGTACAGTAGGTTGGGCGACTCATTCCATGTGAAAAAGTGTATTCGTAGCTATCTTTACCCCACCCTGTACAGTATATACATTATTACTCAACTTTCGTGGTGGAGGGGAAGGAAAATTAGTGGGCTGAGTCACAGGGAAATACACAAAGAAAGAGAGAGAGAGAGAGAGATATGGGGAAGGTTCATGAGGGAGAAATGGTTGAAATGAGAGAAGGGAGAAAATGGTGGTTGAGAGAGAGAATTGGGAGGGAGGTAAGGAAGGTTCAAGAAGGAGGAAAGGGATCGAAGAGAAGGGAAGAGAGAGAGAGAGAGAGAGAGAGAGAGAGAGAGAGAGAGAGAGAGAGAGAGAGAGTGACTGGGCGACATTTGGTACAAAGCCCTGGTTGACAAAGAACGACACGCACACAAGAAGGAAGGAAGGAAGGAAATTATGTACAGTATACTGAGTATAGGAATAGGAAGGAAGAGAAATAGGAAAAAATACTGGAGAGAGAGAGAGAGAGAGAGAGAGAGAGAGAGAGAGACTACCGACATGTTTGAAAATTATGAGGAGGAACACACAGACTACCGACAAGAGAGAGAGAGCGAGAGTTTGTGTGTATGGGTTGCGTGAGTTGTTTTGGCTGGATGGATGGATGACTGGCAAGAAAGCATAAAAGGCATACTGTATAATAATAGTTTTGAGTCATAGCCTATAGTACGCTGGAGAATGAAAGTATATATACACACACACACGCACAGTTTCTTGCATGAATTGTGGGTTGACTGGAAAGAAGAGATAATGAACACAACAGGGTTACTGCTAGGGTCACTTGCCGCCAGAAAAGATAATATTAAGTACAGAAAGGTGAAGGAAAGTGTGGGTGGGTTTGTAGGGGGTGTGAATGTGAAGACGTTGCATTACCGTAAAGGAACCCGTTTCTTGTGCTGTGTTGTGTGTATGGTTCTGATGCCATGGCAACAGTTACACACACACACACACACACACTGATGTCAATGTAAAACCAAGGTGACGAAGGTACCTAATCTGATAATTAACAAATGGACACCACTCCTTATACACCGACAATACACACAAGGACATTATACAAACATCAACAAACACCAGCACATTATACAAACATCAACACACATCAGCACATTATACAAACATCAACAAACACCAGCACATTATACAAACATCAACACACACCAGCACATTATACAAACATCAACACACACCAGCACATTATACAAACATCAACACACACACACACACACACACACACACGAGCACATTATACAAACACCAACCCAAACAAAACGACAGACAACATCTCCTTTCACATACCGCACCGTGCAGTCCAGTCCAGCCATATTAAGGATCCAACACACACACACACACACACACACACACACACACACACGTGGTATAATAATTATCCAGATGTGCTTCGAATAGATTGATGATGGAGTATTAATTAAGAACCCTGTGATCGTGTATGAGACTTGGTGGCTTATGATTACTCCTGACAAGACCACGAAACAAGCTCCTTCAATAGAGTAGTTGTTTTGTGGCAATACTTAAAGGACTCACTAACCTCCAATTTTCTGACTACATCACAGATTCACAGGGTACCTTAAATGGAGTTCCTGCAAGTATGAAACACACGGGATATAAGATGTAATTGGTTCACTGGTGGTACGCAAAATGATGAGAAACTTCAACATGACCTGGACAGTTATTATGGCTTGTGTCAGTACAGTACATGTATATATAGGGATAGTGAAGTCATACACATGCCTCGGCGCTTTCACATACTCGTTCATCACACCCTGAGACACGTTAACACACACACACAAGCACAAACACGCACACCAAAGAAACGGGTTTAACTCTCTCTCTCTCTCTCTCTCTTTTATTTCTTGGATGTTTATGTTGTGTAATGTTGTGTATATGTGCGCATGAGTGATGAGCAATTATGGATGTGAGGGGAAGGAATGAGAGAAAATACGTGGAGTTGAAGGGTTGCGATACAAAATAAAAGGGAAGGGAGATTATGCCAGAGAGTAAGCAGAGAGGGAACTGGTGGAGACAAGAACTTGGGAGGGGAGGGGAGGAAGATACAGATTAGGAAAGGAAGGGCAAGAGGTGGGAGAAACTATGAAAAGAAGAAAGAGAAGTGGATGGAGAAAGAAAAGGGAGGGGAGGTAAAGGGCAGATGACTGAAGCGAGACTAAGATAAAAGGAAGAGGAGGAGAGATTATGGGAGACAAGGGATGGGAGACAGATTTATGCAGGGAGAGGAAGAGAGGCAAGGGATGGGAGACAGATCTATGCAGGAAGAGGAAGAGAAGAGATGGGAGAGACTAGTGTTGTAGGTCAATCTGCCTGAGAGGAAGAGGGAAAGTGAGGCTGGAGAAAGCATAGGTGAAAAAAAAAAAGCATAATAGGTCCCCCGAAAGAATGCCAACGCCAGAGTCACATTTTACAGACACATTCGTACCCCTGAAACATGTATGGACTCCACTTACACAGTACAGAACATGGCAAAATGGAAGTGTAATATGAAATGAGGTCCTGAGTATTGGGAAGGAATGATTACAGTATAGAAAAGCCTAGAGGTTGAGAAGGGAGGTGGTGGTGGTGGAGGTGGTTAGGGATGATGACAACGACTACGACATATCTGGCATCAAAATAAATCACGACAGAAATTACCCCGAGTTACTCTTGTTAGGTTTGTTTAAAGAGACGCTAGCAATAAAGAGGAAATGAAGGTCTTGAGAGAGAGAGAGAGAGAGAGGAAATGAGGTACGAAGGAAGGAAGGAGAGTGCATATACCAGCTGGCCAGGTGTTTAAGCCATCCCTTCCCCCTACCCATATCCTATCTCCCGACCCTCATGTTACCCAAAAAGAGAAGGATGGGTGGCGGGGGGACCGGGAGTGAAGTAAGGATTCAGGATGTGACAGGCGAGAGAGAGAGAGAGAACGTGTGTTGAGGTGGGCATGAAAAAGACTGAACTGGGAGAATGGATATATATATATATATGAATGTATGTGTGTGTGTGTGTGTACAGTTTGCCAGAGCTTCCAGACTCGTTGTTTGAAATATATAAACCGAAATTACTTTCCAAACTTTCTAACAATCTCGAGAAGTTCCCAACACACGTAAAAGTGCATCAACCACGAGAAATGATAAAATAATATAAAGCCAAATCCCAGCACAAGGTTTCGTAACTCAAACAAAAGAAAAAAATACTGAAGGATCGAGCATAACATGAAATAATAACGTAAATAAAAAACATGGAAAACACGAACACAAAAGAACAGTCCACCCACAATATATAAGAATAAACATAACAATGAAATCTACCAGGGCAGCTCGTATTCCCTTGGGTTCACCGCAGATCCTTCGTGTGTAATAACTGGAGTGCGCCGTAAGACTGACTGACTGACTGACTGTCAGAGACAGGACAGGGTTGGAATAAAAAGAACAAAATCAAAACAGAACGTAGTGTATAGAAAAAGTTTCCAATTACATTTCTTATGCAGTAGCCCAAGAATGAATGATGAAGTATATAATTTGTATCAATATTTATGAAATTAACATAAATCACCTCAGTGTAAATTTTTGTGATCTCCCTTGGTTTACATAACATTTACTACCGGTACTAATGATAATAAACTGTGGAAATAGCCAAATCTGGTGCCTTATCGCCACAGGAGAAACGAAAAACTATATATATGAATCGTGCATTTCATCCCGAGATATCACTCCTAGCGGCCGTATGGAACAAAGTGGAAATAGAAAACTGAGAAGATAGCCTAGCCTATAGTCCCGCCAGCCTTCTGTCTAATGCCCTCAGGCCACCATGAGCCTTCACTCCCTGACCCTTCACAACCACCATCACCACTCCCTTACCCTCCACCACCACCACCACCAACTACAACAAACACTCCCTGACCCTCCACCACAACCAACACTCCCACGGTCAACTCAGCTGCTGCTATACCGGGAACAAACACAAGCCAGCAGATTGGTTATGTTGTTGATGGGAAATATTGACTTTACAACGGCACCTTATAAACTTATATATATATATATTTTTTATCTTAATCTATTTCCCTTTTTACTTCACAATTTTCTATTCCCAAAAATACTTGTTACAATTTCAATGGTTGATGAGAAATATTGCCTTTACAACGGCACCTTATATCTTAATCTTTATTTTGCACCTCATACACCAATATATATATTTGTTTTTATCTTGATCTTGTGGGTTTTTGCTATTATTTCTGCTAGAGAAATAATGCTCTTTCAGTCGGGCCCTTCTATAAAATTTGAGACCGACTAAATATGGCGACTATTTCTCCCTTTTTTTTTTTTTTTACAATTTTCTATTTCCAAAAGTCCCTGTTACAATTTCAATGGTGCACTTTTCATAATAACATTTTAAAGTACAGACGTACGATGTATCAGTAATTATCGCGGGGAAGATTTTACAAAATACATCTAACTCGGCCATCACTTCGTTCCCCAACTTCCATATTAAATCCGCTGGCGTTCACACGCAACCCTTCAGTTAGTTACCCCTATACTATAAGTTATGGGAAGTAGCTTTGACATCCAAAGGATGAAAACCAATTCAACACCAACAGAGCATGTGTAAAAAATTTACACATTACCAATTTCAAAATTCTTCTTAAATGTGACACTAACAGAGCATGGGCTGAAGATCTGCTTTATAGCACAGTTGACATAAATCATAACCAACTTCAACATTCTTTTTGACTCGACTATAACACCAACATAGCAATGCCTGGGTACTTGGGTAATCTACTCACCACCTTCTCGCGACTCCTGAGGACGCCCATCTTGCCAAAGCGGACGTGGAAGGGCGAACTGACGAGGCTGCCATCCTCCTGCCGCACCACCACCACGTCGATGGCGCCTGTGGAAGATGGGTGGTTCCATTGAGACAAAGACAATCAGAGTAATGCAATAGTTATAGTCACAT
This sequence comes from Petrolisthes manimaculis, assembly GCA_034508575.1. Classification (NCBI taxonomy): domain Eukaryota; kingdom Metazoa; phylum Arthropoda; class Malacostraca; order Decapoda; family Porcellanidae; genus Petrolisthes; species Petrolisthes manimaculis. Next base: position 104,165 of record JAWZYT010003526.1, on the reverse strand, counting down.
GCCGCCGGAGGAAATAAACAAAGAAAACAAGAACATACAAATGAGGGAAGCCAAGTTTTAAAACCGTAACATAATAATATCATCATTGGCAACAATTCAATAGTTTCCTTGTTAGGAAAAAAATCTTCTGGTGGTGGTCTGAGGAATATGTAAACAAGCCAGCCATTTCATTTTTAAGGTGTTAATAAGTAAACCAACATTCACCCAGACAAGATAATTATACCCTCCACTGGGTAACGAAGAGGTGAGGTGAAGGGGGGTGGAGTGGTGATGGAAGATAAGCAAAGGGGAAGAACTAGAGTGAGTAAGGAAGGTGAGGTCCTTGCCCTATCGCTATCTTCATCTTCAGACAGTCGTTAGGCCTACGCTACCGGTACGATACTGAAATATCCTTCCTAGCAATACTCTTCCCACCAAATTATAGCTTTGAGAGAGGAGGGGGGGGGGGCATAAGTGATGAGCAGACCAGACGAGAGAGATTGGAGGAGCTGGGTGGACCGAAGGGGTGGCCAAACCAAATTTATACAGTCTGTAAGATACGGTAGCTAAATTTTGCCCACATCTCATCCCGATCTAGGCTACAACGAGGCCTATAAAGAGACACAAAGCTAGGTGAGGTGCGGAGAATGTTGGTGATTAATAGGTGGGTAATGCCAAATGATGATAGAGTGAGTAGTGGAAGGGCAGGAGGGGTTGAGAGGGATGGGGAGGGCTATGACGTACAGTATGTGGGTAGGTGGGTGGTTTTGGATTAGTGGTGGTGTAAGAATGAGTCAGTGGGCCAGACAGACAGACAGTGGAGACGGCGTGGGTGGGGTGGGTAGAGGGTGACAGTGAGTCAAGGGGGCAAACGTGGAGAGTATGATAACCTGCATATATGAGTCATTGGCCTCTGGAGTAGGCTAGACAGACTGACGAGACTAGGAAAAATAACTAATGGAAGTGCAATAATAACTAGAGGCACATCCAGAGAAAGGAGGAATATAGCCTACACTAGAATGAACTTATCAAAGCAGTTAATAATTTAAGTATATAACAGTATTTTTGAAGATTCTGTATCTCAAGGTGGGGGAAGCTAAGCATGACAAACACCAAAAGAATAATTGAGGGATCAAAGTAGGTAGTCTGACAAGCTACTGGTTATTATCGGTTAGATGTCACGACGGAAGCTTATAAAATCCTCCAACTATGTTATGAACTCAGTAGGCTGGTACAGGGCGTGCTCAATGCCTCATTATGGAAGACTGTATTCTCTTATATTTCTATCCCTTCAATTGTGTTTACTTGAATAGCAAAGTGGGTGGGTAGTGAATAGGGTGTATGACTGTAAAAAGTTCAGGCGTGCGTGTGTGCGCGCGCGTGGGCCTTGGTGTGGGCTATGTGAGTACCTGGACTCGTGACAACAATGTAACAAACTAGGGACACTACACGACAGAAAGGACGACACCACTACTACTACCACCACCACCATCACCTACTACTACCACCACCACCACCTACTACCATCACTCCTCCACCACCACTACTACTCTACTATTACCACCACCACCATCACTACATTTTACTTCTATCACCACCGCAACCAACAAACACCAAAGGGATATTTTAAACACCTGCCTCATCCTTCATTCAGATGCACCAACCAAGAAATTTAACTCCCTGGTCTAGACGGATTGAGGGGCGAGAGTAGAGGAGCAAAGGGGTAGAGAACCAAGGGGGAAGGAAGGGGTACTGTAGAGATGGTGATATCTGGCTAGACACGACCGTCCCTAGGCTGGGTCGAGACAGTGGTGAGATCAATACCATCCAGAAGGGTTCTGATGTGTGAGTCACCCTTCTCGTATGTACTATGGCATGGTCTTTGCAATGGCACTCTCTAAGGAAGTTGGGCTATCCTTGTGTCGACCAAAAGTAACTTTAATTCTAAATTCTCTCAGGTGATAGTTACTGATAAACTGTATAATTTATAAACCGTCATATTATTCTAAAGTAGTTATATTAATTTCTAAGATACACTTTTTGTGTAATATGTGAAATAAAACGTTTAGTGGAAACCATTAAAGATTGCATATACTGTAGGTATACCAGGATTCACATACCATAGATTAGGCCTATATCCTATAAATGACTCTAGCTGCACCTCTGGCTTGAAAGCCATAACATACTGTACAGTAGTTTTCTATATGAACATTTAATGCTTCATCTATAAATTGAAGAAAAAGTGTACGAAAATTGTGTACAGTACAGTATTATTTGACGTCGAAATGGAGTGGAGATGAGGTGAAGTTAACCAACTCAGATGTTGTCAATATAAGAAATCTGGTGGGGGCAGTTTTCCCTTGCTTAGTGATGCAGGGATTAAAGTGGCAGTCCTGTACATGACACACATGCCTTTTGATATACAACAGTATAAACCTATTTGAGAGCTATTGAAACAAAGATCCTGAATCTTATAGATCAGGTAGCTCTCTGCAACACTATGGTAAACTTGAATTTTGCTGTCAAGTTGCACTGTACAACCATGAGCCATATAAAATCATAGAGTCCATGACTGCTAACCTAGGTGGAGTTACAAATATTTTTCTTTTATACAATGATTTGGAATATTGTTGACATTGGACTGTAGAATGTTAGTGAACAGTGACAACATACAGATATAAGAAGATATAAATAGGCATACAGTACAGTATTTGTACCTGTTCTGGGTAAGAAATACTGTACTGTATATCAATCAGTGACTGTGCAGGCAATTCCCAACTTACCTGTGAGAGTTGCTGCATTGATTTCATTGTAGAAGTCCTTGAAGTTGGATATGAATTTGCCGATGTAGTTCATTCTTTTCTTATCCTCTATAGGGTCAAGTTAGAGGGGAGCCTGTGTCCCCTTTATTCAACTGTCAATGCTGTTTGGAAAAGGTTACGAAAAGTGTGTTACACCTCAAGCACTAACAATCAACACCTCCATTTCCCAGGCCTCACACTCATTGTGGTCATTTGAGAGCCAACAGTGCCGGTATTTAAAAGCATACAGTACTGCCAGAAAACAAAGGAAAGGCATAATGTTCTTGCTTAAATGGTTGTACTCTATGTAGCCAGAAATTTTAAGCCAGTGATTTCTGTACTCAGCAATACAAAAAGACTTCCTCCGTAGGATGTGTCTGGTTAACAAAACAACGATCTCAACCCACTTTGTAAAATTCCATATAATTAATGTGCTATCTAAACCCCACATACAAGGGTTACAAGAGTGACACCTGAAGCACTCGGTATCATCCTCACAATATTCATTAGAGTATTTAAGAAAAAGAACAGTAATATATTCAGTTCTACTCGGATCTTACGGTTTCCAATCCAGGCCTATGGTACAGTACTGTACGGTATATATACAGGGGTGAAATATGGGTGCTACAGAAAAAGTACAATAGGCTTCCAATTATTCCAAAATTATTACAGATATCAATAAAATAAGAATATCCTTGACTAGATAAATATTCATCAATCAATATCCTGGTGGATTTAGACAGCATTATAGATTTCAAATGATTAAGGAGATACTACACCGATATACAGTATATTTCTGGGGGGATGAATTGGAGGAACTTTAAAACTCCAAACAATGCCAGGTACTGTATAAAATAACTTATGGTATGGTATGGTTCGGCTATGGCTGCGTAAGCAGGAAGACCTCAGACAGCCGACTCAAATCTCCCACCTCCTGCTCACAGGGGTGGTAACCTTTGGCATCAGTGAACGATTTTTAACGTGTCCCGAGCAAGGATCGAACGCTGAACCACAGAATTGCAGCTGCAGATTCTAGCACTGTGCTAGCTTTCTTAAATACTGTACAGCATATACCAGTACACATACAGTATATACATATATATGGTATATACACAAATTACAGTGTTCAAGCTCATTCCCTTGAACATTTATGACATGGCACAAAAAATGCCAAATTATAAGGATATACTATATACTTAGGCAGTACATGTACAGTATTTACATTTTTTCTTGCAAAAATCATTGCCTATATTGATTCAAGTTTTTGCCGTCTGCATTTACAATATTGCAATGTCTTCATTTGGTTTGGGATCGATAGCTTTACGTAAAAGTAACGAATATAATTGTTTTAGGGCTATTGAAAATATAAGTAAGTGAAACACAAATGAACATTTAAAAGTACTGTACAATGTTGACCCATTACACCTATTTTTGGAAGCAAAGTACTATACAAATATTTTGCTTAAGAATGTCCTGGGTATAAGTACTGTACTGAACCATATTTTGTGCTGAAACAGTACTTCTGAAGAATGGGTCCTCCCTGTTTTTCTCATTTGTTTGTTATGTTAATGAGTATTTCAGTTCTGACCTTGAAATTGTGACCAGTAGAGTGGATGTTATTAATTTAATATGTATCTCTTACCAAATCTAAACTAACCTGCCCTAATCCTAATTAATTAAGGTCTAATTTGATTAGTTTGGCAATTCCTGCAAGAATGATAAAACAGGAAAGGTGTTTACAGGTGACAGATCCGGAAAATTTACGTTTACGTCATTTTTTATCGTTCCATTGTTATGACAACTCGGTCTTGCCCCTCGTCACTCGGGTTTTTACCTAATCAGAGCTTTTCCCCAAGGACTGTAACTAAAACATTATAAATCTCAACCATTTTTTAGCAGTTTAGCCACTAATGAACGGGCGGGCTAAATCAAAACAGTATTATTTAAGACACTGATATTATTAATTATCAACACGAGCGGACATGTTATATTCTTACGTTACTCAGTCCAGTACTTACTCTTTTTGATTAGTCACTGGCTTATAACATCTCAATTGTGTCTTAAATGTTATAGAAACCACGTGTGAGTGTGTATGTATGACTGTGTGTATCGAATCTGACAGAATGACATAACGTTACCGTCACCCATCCTTTGTTTTGTCACTTGCTATCCTACTCTTATTTACGCTTATATTCGTCATTAATGTTGTCTCCATAATCGTTGAAGTCACACTATAAGACAAATTATTCCCACCAACATCAGGGCCACACCTTAATCTGCTCAACTTTAGGGAAAGGCCGGGAAATCAATACATACCGTACAGTCATCCAAACAAGTAAGTATACTGTAAGTCTCTTTAGCCCCTGGTGTGGACGCTATCTATTCCACAAACATCATTCATAGGGTCATATTCAAGAACATTTGTGGTGTATACGATGGCTCCATATACAAACAATTGAGCCATCGTACCGGTACCACACCATCGTATACACATTCAACGTCCTTGAATATGGCCCATAATACTAACATGTAATTTTAGACCACTCCACCTACAGACACATAAACAAATAAACTAAATAAATATGATGAATTACATATTATGATATATTGAGCCAAGACTAGGAACATTCATGGTGCATACGATGGCGTGATATGTACTTGTACGATGACTCCATGGTACAACAAACAATGGACCCATCGTACCGATACCACGCCACTATTAACACCATATATGTTCTTGCATAGGGCCCACAATGTATCAATATTTCTGTAAATGTAAATAATAGTGACATTTTAATAGTTTGTCTGGCAGTACGTACTGTAAGAGCATCAGGTGTTGAGGTTCAATACAAAGACACTACTCTTATTTACTCCTCTTAAGGCCACTGTTGGGAATGATACACCTTTATTTTCTGGCTCTGGGTATTCACTTGTGCTTCCTATAACACTGGTAACTGAAAAATTAACGTGGTTCACTCACAACACAAACACGAGTTGTTTAGACGAGGAGGTCCGAAACGTGAGTGCTGACCGTCCGACTCTCCTTGACGCACTGCAGTACCAAGGAGCAGTGTTGTCAGGTCTCCTACACCAAATATCCACAGCTTCAACATCAGAAATTCACTTTTTACCTCAATTTCAACATCAGAATTTCCCTTTTTACCTCAACTTCAACATCAGATTTTCCCTGTTTACCTCAATATTCCTTGCTTACTTTTCAAGATAATCTTATATTTACTATAAATTTTTCTGTTTACCTTATAAATGTCCTGATTGCTCTTGAAGATACTCGTATCTTGATATTCCGTCTTGTAGAAATTTCTCCATTTACTCTTGAAGTCATAATAATTTTCCCACTTGAAACTCTAATTCTTCATATCTAAGGAGAATTCCCCATACTTGGCAACACTGCTACTGAGTGGCCTCCCTCCCTCCCTACACAGTTGCCGAGAATTATATTATACCACCAATTTTAACAACAACACCTTGAAAAATAATGTGTTTTTTATTATGAATTGCATGATATTACATATATAATTGTAGAAAGCTGTATATTGTTGTTTATATCGTCTAAAATGAAAAGATGTACAGTATTTTGATGAGTGGTTCAAGCAGTTGCCAAGTGGATGTTTTCCTGTTGAAAAGGCGCATGGCATTCCCGAATATTTTTTACCCTGCGAAGTATAATGTTGAACTGCCGTACAAGAACCTAATACACACACAACAATGTTCTAAAATGTAGTAAGTTGCATATCATTCCTAAATTTTTAACATTGCGAAAAAAAAGTTGCTGAATCAGTATACTATAACGTAATACATATATAGCCCCTAGCCTATATACAGTGCACGCAATAATGTTCTGAAAAAATATATTACATTAATATATTTCAAAACTTTATATTCTCAAAGCACCAATGGTAAAATTTTCAGAGGTACTGTCCGTAATTTATAGCCATTAATAAATTGTCCTTTCCTAAACTTAATCTGTCATCTCCGTATATTTCCTATTGACTTGTAGGCGTTACGTTACTTGTGTGTAATTTGATTCACAAGCAAAGAAACATTGTATAGATACTCAACTTTAACTATACACTTTTATACTGTAAATCAAGTCTCATTAAGTAGGTTCAGAGTCAGACTATTAAAAAACGAGTAAAAAAATATATTAATTAGTTACCAATAGTAGTACAAAGAAATGTTACTCAGCTGAAAATATCCAGATCTTATAAGACAAGACAAACTGCATGGGGACATAATAATTCCTAGTACAGACAACACAGAATATAACCAATACAAGACAGAGGGACTGTGTTACTGTGTGGCTTCCTAACTGGTTAGCATGTGGTTTGGTTTGCCTGATAAAACGTTTAAAGGGGATGTGGACTAATTATTTGTTACAACTGAAAGGAGGTGAGAGCGTTATCACTGTACAGTTGCCTGATGAAGTTTGTTATGACCCGACAGGGTACAGGGTAGGGCCACAGATTTTGTAATAATATAAAATATAAAATGTCATATGCTATATTCAGTATCTGCAATATAATCAACACTCATTTAACTGTGCCTACATTACGTTACATAATATTATCATTCATGTGACTGGAAAAACACACAGTCCAGCAGCTAGGCTCACGAACTTAGTCAGGCAACTGTACAAGTCAGTGCCTATCCCATTTTGAGTCGCATCACATCTTCACTCATCCCTCTTTGTTTTACGAATCCTGAATAAACCTATGAGTCGCTATTTAGACTTCACCGATGAACCAAGTAAACATGTATAGTCCCAGGTGGTGTACACGAAACCTCAGCAGGGGCCAAAGGGAAGGTGATGGGGAAAAAACCCGAGACAACAAGTGGTGTGGTTATCGTACGAGTGTTAAGATGCCAAATGTTTCCAAGTCATTCGTATTTTTCCACCACTAAGTCACCAATATTAATGATATAGTTCTAATCGTATGAATCTTCAATACCGTGTTACAGTATAAAACAAGTTAAATTGAGTGATAATAATGAGTACAAAAGGCAACAACAACAACAACAGACAACAACAAATGTAAGAAATAGGTGGTGACAGTGGTGTGAATATTGACCGAGAATCTGGTGAATATTATTACATCATCTTGCGGTATCTGGCACGAAGAGAAATGAAAAAACAAAAAATCTCTCTTAGTAGTTTGTGACCTGAGATGGAGGCGTTGACTAACCTATAATATTATATCTAGATTAAGGCCAAATAACCAGTTTATCGCATGCACAATATTTGATGATGACTTGTGTATTGTTTTTTTTTTTTTTCTGACAAAATATAGGTATTTGCATAAGTTCAAATCTATCTCATTTGACTTATAAAGAATACTATATACGATTTGTGATAATTTATGCTTGGACGAACGCCAGACGATTTCATATGGCTCTCTCTCACACACACACAGAAAAAAAAAATCAGACAAAACAAACACAGGCATAACACACACTCTCTCTCTCTCTCTCTCTCTCTCTCTCTCTCTCTCTCTCTCTCTCTCTCTCTCTCTCTCTCTCACACACTTCTCAGACTTAAAAAATAGTGTATGGTTAATCTCAAAAACTGGAGCGGAAATCCTGAGATATCTTACGGTCTCTTTACTTTAAAATACCTGGAAACTCAAGTACTCACATTTAATATATACTTTGGGTAGATTGCAGCATCTTGATTCCTCCAAAATATGCCAGGAAACACGACCAAAATAGGATAACAACAATAATGATCTGTTGCCTGAAATAGTTTTGAGGAATCAGTTGCTCCAGATTTACCAACACCTTATTATCAACATGAAGGCTTCCTACTTCTATAATTATATAAGGGGGTATGGTGGTTTTGCTCTTACCTGTGTGTTTGTGTGTGTGTGTGTGTGTGTGTGTCCTGGTGGTGCTGTCCTTATCTGAGTGTGTGTGTGTGTGTGTGTGTGTGTTTGTGGAAATTTTAGGCCTATGTATGTCCTTTGTGTTTGAAAAAAGATCTAAATGTGTGTGTGTGTGTGTGTGTGTTCTTAAGAAACACACCAGCAGACCACTTACTGTCAAAGAAATGCTAACACGTCTCTCTCTCTCTCTCTCTCTCTCTCTCTCTCTCTCTCTCTCTCTCTCTCAAAAAGTGGTCCCGTATATTAGTCACTAGTATTTACTTTATCTGTATATATATATATTTTTTTTTTATTGAAGAAAAACTTGACAGACAGACAACCATATTCTGGACTTCGACACACACACAAACACACACACACACACACAAACACATACAAACACATACAAACACATACACACACACACACACACACACACACACACACACACACACTCACACACACACACACATCTAAAATATCATAAATATGTTTGTACTCTAATAATATTTTTTACATTTTTTGATGATAAGAGTAAAGCTGATTATCATTACTTGCTGAGGTTTGAATACCGAGATAAGAAATGTACTGTACTTAAGTGTTTATAAGTCAGTGAAGGAAGAAATTAAGGGTATCAATATATGCATGTGCAGTCGTGGACAAAATTTCAATACACATATGGATAACTTGAGGGGAGAGTACAGTGATGGTAAATATGGAACAACTGAATCCTCCAAACTTTACCAATCAACAGAACACCATTATTTTTGTTTATCTGGTCCTGTTTCCTGGTATACTTTGGAGGAATCAAGGCAATTTAAGAGACCCCGTGATGTAGTCAGAAATTTGGAGGTTAGCGAGTCCTTCAAACATTGCCACGAGACACAACCTACACTGAAGGAGTCTGTTTTGTGGCATAGTCAGGAGGAATCAGAAGCCACCAAGTCTCATTTTTTATATAGTTAATTGCATCGTAGCGTCAATCAAGAGACATACAACTATACCTACAAATAGACAGAATCAATGAGAATCAAATTACTACACAGGGACCTTAAATTAATTGTTTCCTACATGACACATACTTTGGAGGAATCAACCAAATGTAACCAAAAGATTCTTACTACCCCTTCAAAGTGATGATGAAAGTAAATGCTTCCTCGTTCCTTGGTCCTTACACACACACACACACACACACAAGGTCACACACAGAACAAGAAGCGTGGCGCAACAGTCTTATCTCTTCATAATTAATCATATGTTTGTTTACTCCCTGGTGGTTATGTAGTAGTGTCCGGTACTTGTGATTTCCCCCCAACAGTACAAGTTACTCACATGACTGATAACCCCAGTGAGTAACACACAAATAACACCCATAAGGACTGAGTGAGTGATGACTGGTTGGACTCGTAGGATTATTTGATTAAATTTGTATACTTCAGGTACTACATACATATATTGGTATAAACAAATATAATATAATTAGTACAAACCTCGGAAATTATAGAAACATTTTAAAAGTACAGAAAAGAGAATTAGTACAAACCTGGGAAATTATATATAGAAACATATTAAAAGTACAATACAGAAAAGAGAGAAAGATAATATTATACCGTTTTGAATAAGAACATTTTTTTAGTTACGATAATTCATACACTCTTTTTAGTTACGATCATTCATACACACTTTTTAGTTACTATCATTCATACACTCTTTTTAGTTACGATCATTCATACACTCTTGTCATTCTTGGTTAGGGAAGGGGACAGTCAGGGGTCATGTAGATATGATATAAAGGTGATGGAAAGGAGGTCACGCTGATAGAGAGATGACAGGGATTGGAAGGTCATGAAGGTAGGTCAAGCATATACAGAGGACATGGCAGAGCAGGGTCAAATAGGGATAGGAAAGAGAGCAGGGTAAAGCAGGGAAGAACAGGGAAGAGAAGAGTAGAATAGGGATAGAAGAGAGAGAGCAAAGTAAGGCAGGGTAGAACAGGGGAGAGAAGAGTAGAATAGGGATAGGTGGGACGACAAGGCAGGGTAAAGGAGGGATAGGCAGGGCAGAGTAGAGTAGTGTAGAGTTATATCAGGCAGGGTAGAGTAGATCAAGGATGAGAAACAGTATATATCATCCTTGGAGTAGAGTAGGCACGGGAGGAGAGGTATATACAGCTGGCAAAGGACAGGAGTAGAGGGAAGGTGCATGTGCCAGATCAGACAGGGGTACAAACACATACACACCACCATTATCCCACCAACAATGGGTTCTGGCAACACTGGCTCCATGGGCTATTTACAGAACCTTTGTGTGTATACTTGACTTTAATACTTTCGACCACACTCTTACATTCATAATTATATACATACATGGATTTATTGTATGCATGCAGACATACTTCCAGAACACACACACACACTCACACTCACACACACAACACACACACACACAACACACACACACACACTTAAAATATATTATGAATACACTGAATTATAATTAAATTTTTATACACATTAATATTACATGGCAAAAGTGTAAAATAACAACGACTATTATTCATTGATACGAGTCAGGGTCATCTAGATAAAAAAAAATTACTATAACTGGGAAAAACAGGTATAATTATCACCACCACTACCCACCTACTCACCCACCTACTCGTATCACCACCACTACCCACCTACTGGTATCACTACTCACATATCCACCCACTTACCTACCTACTGTAGTTGTATCACCACTCACCTACTTACCTACACACTTACCTACCTACTTGTATCATCACCACCACCTACACATCTATTCATATCACCCATCTACCCACTTACACGTATCATCACCACCACCTACACACCTATTCATATCACCCACCTACCCATCTACTTCATACAACACTCAATTATTAAAATTAAAATTAAAATTAAAACAATCAAATGTACACCAAAATATAATTATTATCCATTTAATTAAGACTGTATATTTTTACTGTCCTTAATTTACCCTGAGATCAAAATCGCACAAAAATGGTATATATAAGTTCTGATTTACGAGATGAGTTACTAAGGTTTGTGAATGAAGCAGTAAGCTGGATCAATGGTTAAGCTTGGTCACGGGGCAAAGAACTCATCACTGCATGTGTGTGTGTGTGTGTGATTGTGTGTGTGAGTATGTGTGTGTGTGTGTGTGTGTGTGTGTGTGTGTGATTGTGAGTGTGTGAGTGTGTGTGTGTGTGAGTGTGTGTGTGTGTGGTTGTGATTGTGTGTATGAGTATGTGTGAGTGTGAGTGTGTGTGTGTGTGTGTGTGTGTGTGTGTGTGTGTGTGTGTGTGTGTGTGTGTGAGTGTGTGTGGGTGAACAAAATGAGTGTAAAAAAGTCCAATAAAGAAACAGGGTATACTAGTGTGTAAGTAATGTAATGTACCCGGGAATATGTACCGTAAAAGTTGAAGGGTACAGACACGGTACAGTATAATTATTATATGTATGCAGAGGACACACACACACACACACAGAAACACACACACACACGTAGGATAAAGACACAGTACAGAGAAAGACAAAAATTATAAAAAAAAAAAATAGTGAAAACATTTGGTGATTAAAGGGGAAGTACACACACACACACACACACACACACACACACACACACACACACACACACACACACACACACACACACACACACGTAAAGACACAGTATACAGAAAGACAGAAATCATGTTTAATTAAAAATACAGTGTAGTGTGTACTGAGTAATTCATTTTGAAATTCCTTCTTTTCATGAAATACACAAATATAGTATTGACTGGGACATGTATGTGTGTGTGTGTGTGTGTGAATCATGGGTAAGGGTATTATAGGCAAGGCTTTCCTTTGGGACGTCATTAGGGAAGGAAGGGTTGCAGTGTTACCCTCCCTACACACACACACACACACACACACACACACCTGCATAATATTCGACCCATCTCTGACGTCAATGTAAAACCGAGGTGAGGAGGGGAATTAGGTCAGGGAAATGCTGCTTTCTCATTTCTGCCACTCACACACTCATTCCTGCCACTCATTCACTCATTCCTACCACTCACACACTTATTTTTGGCATTCACTCATTCATACCACTCACACACTCATTCCTGCCACTCACACACTCATTCCTGCCATGGACTCACACACTCATTTCATTCAACCAACCAGCCAACTAGTTATTCATTCAGCCAATCAGCCAACCAGCCAACTAGTTATTCATTCAGCCAATCAGTCAGCCAGCCAACCAGTTATTCATTCAGGCAGCCAGCCAACCAGCCATCCAGTTATTCGTTCATTCAGCCAACCAGCCATCCAGTCAGCCAGCCAACCAACCAACCATCCCAAAACCCAGGTTGTGATCGATGTTGAAGGCTAGTGTCCTTGGGTCAACTCACACACTACATACACTCTTTATAACTCACCCCAAGTGTCTCATCCTGTCCTACACACATACACACACACATTCTCAAATATACACACATTCATATATACACGAACACATCCTGAAACACCACACACACACATTCATATATACACGCAAACACATCCTCAAATATACACACACACACATTCATATATACACACAAACACATCCTCAAATACAAACACACACACACATTCATATATATATACACACAAACTCACACACATTTATATATGCACAAATAATAATAATAATAATAATAATAATAAACTTGGGAGACTTGGCACGAGTTTGAAAATATTGTAAATAGAATCATCATCTTAGAATATTTTCAGACAAACATTATCAGTGAAGAAGAGGCCCCTCAACAACGCTCCAGGTGGTCCCTCTCTCTTTTTTTTTTCTCTCTCTCAGATTGTTTTTTTTTCTTATTTTCTGTTTCCATGTCTACTGTATATACTGTATATATCAAATATTTTTTTTCTTTATTTGTTCCCCTATTCTCCCCCCCCCCTCTCTCTCTGTCTCTCTGTCTCTGTCTGTCTCTCTAAAAAAAAGGTCGTAATATTATACACAAAACCTTACGAAAAAAAAAGTTGTAGGAGGGAGAAAACCAAAAGGAATAATGCGAGTGAAGAAAGACATGACAGCCAAGCCAGGAAGCTGCTACCACACACTAAACACACACTACTACACACAAACTATTACACTACTACGACACACTGCTATACACTACCTCACACATGCTATTACACTACTACGTCACTACGACACACTGCGACACACACTTTTACGCTACTACACACTGCAACACACATGCTATTACACTACAACACACTGCTACACACACACTAATACACTGCTACACACTGCGACACATTACGACATTGCGACACACACACACTATTCCACTACAAATACGACTCTATAACACGCTACTACACACTGCAACACACACACTATTACATTACTACACACTACTAAGACTCTTTTACACGCTACAACACACTGCGACACATTACACACTACTACTACACACTGCGACACTACTACACACTACACTAACATCTCTCACGTGGGTTGGCAAAGGTAAATAAATATATAAATAAATAAATAGTTTGACATATTTCTATAGGGTTTCCACAGCCTCTACAGCAAAGAGTTGACCTACATAAGGGAAGTGAAATATGAGTGAGTGAGTGAGTGTGTGTGTGTGTGTGTTGTTACTCAAGTGTGTAACACCTATTTTGGGAGGAAGCCATACTGGAGAAGAAAGGACACACACACACACACACACACACACATTTCCAGATATGGAGACGGTACACTCTTAGCAATCCTAAAAATGTATCCAGGCTTGCTTCGAATAACCTGATCGAGTATTAAGCGGGATCAAGTAAATCTGAAACAGAATAAGCTATGCAATTGGTTCACTAATATATCTAATGATTCGAAACTTCAACAAGACCTGGATACAAATATTGGATTGCGAGTTTACATCCTCTTGAGTCTGTAAACATGTAATAAATAAAACTGTTCTCATAATAATAATAATAATAAATAAAACTGTTCTCATAATAATAAATAATAATAAATAAAACTGTTCTCATAATAATAAATAAAACTGTTCTCATAATAATAAATAAAACTGTTCTCATACCAGTAGGACTATTTTATAACTATTTTATAATACGTGGGTCCTGCAGAGTGCCTCGACGGAATGGAACAAGATAAACAAGTAAAACAAAACAAATAAAACAAAACAAGTAGCCTTTGGTCCTCAGCTTTTTAGATATAGGAAAAATACCAAGTAACGAATAATATTGTCATCTCGGCCGGCCACCTCCTTCTTCCCCTTCAGACAACATACGGTATATTTACATTACATCACATGGAAGCTAAATGTCAAGTTACTGCGACGTGTAAGGTCATGTGGAGTGGGAGGAGGGGTGGGGGTGTAAGTGTTGTTGTTGTTCTGCCCATGTGTGTGTGTGTGTGTGTGTGTGTGTTATTCCTAATGTTGTTTTGCCGGTGTGTGTGTGTGTGTGTTATTCCTGAGGCTGATTGTTTCGTGGTATATAATTAAATGAATTAATATATAAATACGATATGCACATTAATAAACGTGTGTTTGTTTGTGTGTGTGTGTGTTGAGTTACATTGTGATGAGATGCACGTATCGAATTGTGTTATGGTGTGGTGTATTGTGACGTAATACGAGTGGAAGGTGTGTGTGTGTGTGTGTGTGTGTGTGTGTGTGTGTGTGTTGTCAATACATTCCTCTGTTCACCGTACCTACCGACTTTTGTTTCATGCACCAATCAACTTTCTTTGGGTTTGTTTACATTCACATGTTGCCTATCCTGTGTCCTAGAGTAATTCAAGTATAATCCGTTTTGTAGCATAATTTGGAGTAACTTCTTGTGGAGTAACCTGTTTTGTAGCATAATTTGGAGTAACCGGTTTCGTAACATTTTTTGGAGTAAACCGTAGTCCTTCACATAACCGACAACAGATGGCTCCTCTTAAATTAAAGTAATATCAGTAAAGACGAGAATTGTTTGTGTTGTCACGTGGTTTATTTGGCTACAGCAAACGATTAGAAAGCATAAACAAACAAGCAAGCAAGCAACAACAGACAGAATTTTACCTTCCGCGTTCTACAATTAGGATCTTTTGGCTTCAGTGGAGATTCTGATGTTGCTGATTCCTCCACATTACTCCAAACAACAGGACACCATTATTTTTGTTAATCTGGTCCTGTTTCCTGGTATATTTTAAATGAATGAAGGCACTCTAGTCTAAAGTATAATATCCCCTAATTAGCTGGTGGTGGTGGTGGTGGTGGTGGTTACGGTTTTCTCCCAACTGTACCAACACACAAACTGTTTTATTTTATTATGTCTGTTTATTTGGCACAGTCTTGAGGTATTGGAAGATTCAAGAGTGGTTGATGAATGTAAGTTATTCTTTCCAGGGGACTGTGATATCTGAAAGCTCTCATCATGTGTAAAGTGTTGTCTTGGTTACAGCACTGATCAGATTGATGTCTTAAATTGAGAGGTATGACTTATTGTTAAAATAATATTAGTACTATCAAAAGAAAGCTCAGAGGACAGTAAAGTTTCCTTGAGATTTTTAGTATAAAGTGTTGCCTTGGTTACAGCACTAAGTTTGATATTATTTATTGAGTGTTATGACTTACTGTTTGCAAAATATTAGTACTATCGACAGAAAGCACAGACGACAGTAAAAGTTTCCTAGAGATCTCTTGTGTAAAGTGTTGCCTTGGTTACAGCACTTAGATTGATGTCTTGCAAATTTTTTACTTACAGTATTATTAGCATAATATTAGTACTATCAACAGAACCCACAGGCGACAGTAGAAGTGTTCAGCAGTCTGACCTTCTAGTGTCGTGGAGGAGTCTGTTGGTGTGGAAAGTGTTGCCTTGGTTACACCACTCGTGTTTGGTGTTTTACAAAGGATCTACATAAGCTATTGTTGTCCTATTTGAAAGCTATATAAATAATATACTGCTTCTACCAACAAGGATGTACACCAAGAAACATATAATATAACCTTCATTAAGAGGAGGTGTTTTAGAGGCATATTTTGAAGGTATCAGTAGCCTCCATATTCAGCAAACTATGTAATATAATTTATGTTCGTAAAATTCATGCAATTGGCTCAACGTCAATCATCTAATGTAGGACGTTTGGTCACGACTGTAGAATGTCACAAGTCGAATGAATATTTAATTGACTGGTTGATAGACTAACTGACTGGTGACTAATTCGACAGAAAACAATAATATCAAAGAAACATACTGTAGGTCCTATACAGCCATGAAAAAAAAAATAGATAGTAAAAACAACGGTAAATATAAGAAGATTGAAAGGTAAAAAGATAGAAAGGAGGTACAACACAGCATACTTCGAAATGGAGACCAAAGGAAGGAGGAATAATGAAAGAGGGGAAAAATATTTGTCAGGGACAGAAGGCCAAGTAGGTCAGCCAGGGTAGGTAGGCTAAGGTTATTATTTCTCTCAAACAGTATACAGTCTCAAATTTCTTAAGTTTTATTAAGTACAGTAATCACAAAATTACTCTATCACGAACTATGTGCATGAATTCTCTCACACACACACACAGTCACACGTGCACACACTCAAACAAACAAAACAAGCATACTATCAGTTACTTGAAGATAAAGAACCGAACACAAACACACACATGAGATGAGAGAGTGAGTGCAGTGGATATTCCATAGGGTGTACAATAAGCACTAGAGCCTAATACAGAGAAGAATGTAGTGCGTGGTTTGTCTTGTATTGAATTTGCTGCCGGGATTCTCAGTATCACTATGCTGTGCTGTGTGTGGCCTTTACTGCGTCATAGGCATTAGGCGCACGCACACACAGACAAACATAATCATACACACGTAATTATCCATTGCTCCTCAGTATAATAATAATAATGATGATAATAATAATAATATAAAAATCAGACCGATTTGATATACCTGTATATTTATATATAATAGATATGTTAAAGTTTAATAAAGAGTTTTAGAGAACTCGGTAACCTCGAGGTCTGGGACAGAATCTTATTTTACTTCCCTAAAATATTAATTCTTCACGAAGCTTTGGGTAGCCTCGACTTATTGTATATCATAGGCTATAATCTCTTGAGTAAAGGGAAATATATTGTCCTTATTAGAAAACCGTCAGGTAGTTGGTCCAAGTATTTAATCTAAGACAGAATCTGTAGCATATGGGAAGAGGAAGTAGTAGTGTTGGTGATAAATCTGGAGCAACTGATCCCTCCAAACTATTCCAAGTAACAGGGCACTAATATTTTTGCTAATCTTGTCCTGTTTCCTGGCAAACTTTGAAGGAATCAAGATGCTCTAATGTACCCCCCCTTAATTAAGGGAACGTTTTATTGCGAGGAATTGGTGGGATAAAACAATAGTGATTACTTCAAACGATGCCACGAAACGGCAACATGGCATAGTTTGAAGGAATTAGAAGCCTTCTAAAAAATACTAAAAAATATATATAAAAACAAGCAACTTAGAAAACTCTAACTAACGGAGTAAGGCTGACCAGTAAATAAATGCGTGACTGGCATCCCCTCCGGCTGACCTTGAAGACTTTAAGATTAACAACTTACACGAGGCGAAGTTGTTGGCGGGGGGTAGAGAGGATGGTGGGGATGAATGGATGGGAAAGGGAGGAGAGAGGGAGTGGGATAAAAGACGGAGGGAGGAGGAGGGGGAGGAGACAGAAAGAGGAGAGAGACAGAAAGAGGAGAGAGACAGAAAGAGGAGAGAGACAGAAAGAGGAGAGAGACATAGGGAGGAGGAGACAGTGGAAGGGGAAAGTGGTATGAAGGGAAGAGACTAGACAATATTACTCAACATCTCTTAACACCTCCTACGCTGTACTCGGCAGGGAGGAATCTTATAGACCTACTGATTCCTCCAAACGGTATAAAGCAACAGACATCCACGGGGTAGGATAGTTGGTCTGTTTCCTGCCCAGTTTGGAGGAAATTGTAATTATAAACACAGACAGACAACCTTTGTGTGTGTAAAGCCTAAGCACAAGTGATTTCCATGTATCCTGGCACAGTTTGGAGGAATCTGTGACGACTGACGACCTCCATATCACGGACATCACCTAACTCATTCCCCATTCAGTGCAAGCGAGACGAGACAAGACTAAATGAAGGACACACAGCAAGGGTGAACCAGGAAGGAGTCTCATGTCTACTCTATAGCATCATTCATACAGTGTTCATACCAGTAGGGCTCACTGAGTAAAAGGATCATGAGGGGAATATGTGGTTTTGTTTTGGGTACCGTATGATGTAATATTATCTAACTAGAACTGTACAATCAGAGAGAGAGAGGGGGGGGGGAGGCATTATCAGAACTTGGCTATACTTTCTCCATTGGTACTGTCAGACATAAATCCTGTTGCCAGCCACAACAATAGCAACAGAACATCTCACTTCATCAATTCCAACTCTCTCTTCCAAGTTTATTATCTCCTGACCGGAGTAAATGTGGTGTAGCCCAGGGTTCTGCTGGGCTACTCATCCTTCCCAACCATCCACTTCCCTCTCGGTGTGTTTGGCTGAGGTCAATGAATGAGGTTTATAAATCCTGAGTTATAATACCACTTTTACGAGGCAAGGCTAACTGACTGACTGACTAGCTGACGGCTGATAAAAGGGACATAGGGTACATTAAAACACTTATATTATACATTATAATAGCTTTCATCTCTGCATGCAATACCACCTAACACAAAAGTTATATGCTGACCTTCAAATATGTAGAGATTAATATAAATACCAAAAGCACATACAATCCTACAACACCAACGCCTTCTTACAACAGGTTGAACCGGTTAGAATAATTTCAGAAGGCATCACCATAGTTGGAAATGTATGCAAGAGTTCTGAACCAGGGAAACAAAACACAAAAAGTCTGTGGCGTCATATAACTTCCTCGTGGGTTATAGTGGCGTGCGTACACACACACACACACACACCTAAATGATCCCGCCAAAACACACTCCCCCAGTTTCCACCAATCAGCAGCAATATACGAAGGGAGTCAGCCAATCGCGGGGCTAGATGGCCTTGTTCTCGACCAATAGGAAAGCTGGAATATCACACCACGACTTAGGTTAACCTTGAATAGACCCACGCTTAGGTATGAAGGTAGTACACAGACACACAGACACACACACAGACACACACACACACACAATGTTGGCTTTATTTACTCACGGAATTCATCAACTGCGTAAAAGAAGTTATGTAACCATATGACTGGGAAGAGATTAGCTTTATTCCTTTATATTCTAAGCCTCGACATGGATGAAAGAAGTTATGTCATTAACCATTTGGCTATGAGATTAGATATGTATTTCTATTTTTTCTTAAATAATCTAAGCCCTGGCATGGATCAACGAAGCATGACCGTCTGATAGTGGATATTTATAGCTCCCATAATGTACAATCGGCAGCATAATTTCGCGTCCATTCCCCATGTACTTAAATATAATGTTAATATGACCAGATAAATTTACATTCTGAACCAGTTTCTATTCTAACAACATATATAATTTACTGCTTGAGAGGTGTGTCTATCATTTGTGCATTTCAATAGTGTTACAACATCATTCTAGGCTCACACGGTACTTTCGCAGGCGGAAATGCAGCTAATGCGAACTTAACCGGACTGCTAACTGTACCAATTTCCTTCTAGATAATAATATGATCTTATAGGCTTTCCAGAAATGAGAAGAAGCGTACACAGTCGACAGTAAATAGAGAAATAATGAATAAATAACAAAACAACCGTGAAATACCAACCGGCTGCGGGTCGTCAACTTAACTGTTAGGCTACATGACCAAGCACATCCAACGGTCCTCCATTCACAAACCAACCTTTATATAATCTTGCATTTGGCTCTCTCTTCCTCTCTTGTCGATTCTCAATGTAGACTTTCTTTCTTTCTTTCTTTCTCTCTCTCTCTCTCTCTCTCTCTCTCTCGTGCTAGATGTCCCACGGGGGTGTCTCTCTCTCTCTCTCTCTCTCTCTCTCTCTCTCTCTCTGTATGTGATCATTAATACCTTGTGGAGAAAGATTATGTCGCTCTATGTTTTCTCCTTACCACAAGCTTAGTAGCCTACCTAAATACGCACACACACATAAACACAAACACATGCACAATACAAAATATTAACACACACACACACACACAATACTCACCCATATAAACACACACACACACACACACGATGGTAAAATGGCATCCTCGAAATTGACCCTTGTGACGTAAGGTAAAGGAAGCCCTGAATAGGATGCGTTACGAAATATCTCGACCAAAAATATCTTCACCGGGGAGGCGTGTATGGTTTTCTCCACCTCAGCCGAGTGTGTGTTACTATATATATAGCCCAAGGTCTAATTAGTACTTATTAGACCTTGATATAGCCTGTGTGTTTGTATGTGCGTGTTTCGATACATATAATTATGTGTGAGTTGGCCATGTGTGTTTCTGTACATGTGTGTGTGTGTGTGTTTTCTGGGGTTTGCATAACACCCCATGACGTCACTGTAATGTTGGTCTACAAATGTCCTGGCTCGGGCATTAGTACTTCCCTACACACATGTGTTCTTTCAAGGTTGTTTACACTTGATCAACATTGTATGAACATAATATTAATACTTTTTCGGCTTTAGATAGCCTAATGAAATTTTGGTACACTGGTAAAACTGGATTTATATATTATTCCAAGTAATGCCAGATAACATGACCAGATGAACAAAATTACTGCAAATTATTAGTGGCCTGCTGATTTTAATAGCTTGGAGGAATTCATTGCTCCAGATTTACCACCAGTACTGTACTATGCCCCCTTCATCAAACTTCCAAGGTCCACCTAAGTTGTCCTCCACATGTGCAATTTAGAATATTTGTCCTTTAGTAAAAATATCACACACATACACATTTGTTTCATTGTATAAATATCACACACACACACACACACACACACACAGACCCACACATAGCATCTTGTGAGGTGGTGCCAAATCACTTTGTTTACTCTCTAGTCAGCAATCATTTTAATCTAAAGTATCCCCACTAAACAGTAACATTTATTACCATTTTTGTGAGGTAATAAATATGTTGTTTGAGCCAATTAACTCAATTAAGCTCGTCAGTCATAACACCTGTTCATTTACCCACTGACTGAGACTGACAAAGATTTACAGGTTTTGCCGTGACATAAAAGCAAGAAACTAAAACACTGAATCATTAAACAATATACTGTATACATAATAGATTCTACGTGTAAGCTTCCCCAACAACGGAGAGAGAGAGAGAGAGAGAGAGGAAGAGTGAATGAGAGTAAAGTTTTCAAAGATATGGCACCACTGAAGTCACATTGAACGCCTCCCCTCCCACCAAGAGTGTTATGTAAGGCTTTGTTTGATATGTGTGTGTGTATGTATAGAGAGAGAGAAAGGGGGAGAGAGAGGAAGCCGTACATTTGTGCGTGCGCAGTTCCCAGGGGCAGCTTTTTTTCACGCCAAGTTGGGATGTATGTGGAATTATTCGGCTGTAAAAATTCCTATAACGAATGTATACTAAAAATCTACTGTTATTTTGGAGATATCATGTCACGATCGAATAGTAAGCGTATTTCTTAGGTAGAACTGAGCGGGGACAGTAGCCTAGGTACTCACTCTTTTACTGGCAAGCCTGGTGTGTGTGTGTGTCAGACCATGTGGCCCGGCTGACATGAGTGTGTGTAGGCTATATATGAAGTTCTGTCATGATACTTGCTAAAATGGGAGTTATTTGTAATCAAACACTCATAACAACAAACAATATATATAATCAAGAGTTGTCGACCCCAGTACTGAAATTGATATATCTTTGCCCAACGCCTGTTTTGATCTTGTCTTGTCTCTGTTGGCGAAGTGGGGACGGAGGCCAAAAATGCTAGACAAACTTATCTTGTTTCAGGAGAGAGAGAGCAATGTCAAACTTTTACTCAAAATAGAACAGGATGAAGAATGAAGAACTGCCAAATACACACGGATGCATACATACACACTAATACGTATTTATATGCGCTGACCACACACACAGACACACACTGGCTACCAAAACAAACATCTACCACCCCACACACACACATACATACATACACACATATGCATGCCAAGCTAACTGCGCACCAAACTACACCACCAAAATATCAAAACAAGTGTAGTGTATAATTCTTGCGTTTCATATAGCCTAGTAGAGCATCTAGGTAATAATGAACGTAACTTGAGGAAATAATTTTACATTTGTTGTAGTAGTGTTTAAAGTAAGTGTTTAAGGACTCTATGATCGTGCATGAGAATTGGAGACTTCTGATTCCTCCTGACTATACCACGAAACAAGCTCCTTCCATATAGGTGGTGTTTCGGGGCAATATTTGAAGGACTCATTTACCTCCAATTTTATGACTACATCACAGGGTCTTTTATTGCACCCAAATGACTAATACTAAACAGTCCATTATTAGAGTATGTGTACAGTACTTCGCCTATGGCTTAGTCCCTGATCTTTGCTGTAGTTATAGTTGTTTCAATTTAGTGTTTACGGCACTTGTAGTTACAAATTCTAAACTATTATTACAGAGTACAATATGTTTATATCTAGGCTAGTCCCCACCATCCATCACAATCTTCCTGCTCATCAGTCCATTCCTCCGTCCACTGCTCCCACATCTTGACAACTTTCTCCTCCTCCTAGATAGTGTCATTCTGACTTCAACATCTGACGGTATCATGACTCGGGAAAATTTATAAGGACCCTGTGATCGTGTGAAACCATGGTGGCTTCTGATTCCCCCTGACTATGCCACAAAACAAGCTCCTTCAATGTAGGTAGTGTTTCCTGGCAATGTTTGAAGAACTCGCTAATCTCCAATTTTCTGACATCACTGGGGTCTTTAATTAAACATGTATCAATGTCCCTAATATGTTTTTTTATTTACTGTAATAATTTGTACCGTATGGCGTGTACTAAGTATTAAGCAAATAAAATTAACCGTGTTTGAAGAACACCATGCCAGGGTAAACATTAAACTTGAAGGTTAATGAATACAGACAGATACTTGAAGCACATTAGATACTACAGATTCCTCCAATTGATGACAAAAAGCTGCACTGTTTTAAGGGGGAAGTGCAATGTTGGTAAATCTGGAGCAAATGATTCCTCCAAACTAATCCAAGCAACAGAACAACACCATTATTTGTGTTTATCTGGTCCTGTTTCCTGGCATAATTTGGAGAAATCGGGGCGCTCCAGTATAACAAAGTGAATTATCCCCATAAGCATTCAGGAGCCTCCACCTCAAGACACAGGAAACAAAGTATTCAGTACCATTTCGTGGCACATTTTGGAGTAACCGGTGGACTATATTATATACATTTATTTACTACCTGAAGCAGAGATCCCATCAACCAGTACAGTTTTGTGACATTATCAAAACCCCCACCCCATCCTGCCTTAGAATTGTATCTGTTTGTTTATGTTTCCTCTCTTCCCACCACCACCACTCGCCTGCTACCTGCCCTAATGACCTACTTACACAAACACACACACCGTCCTCTACGCGTGGTACTGTATACTGGTGGTAGTGGAGGAGGGGTGTGAGGGTATTGGGAGATGGGGGGCTTACTGGCGGGGCGGCGGTGGGTCGGCGGCGGGGACACATAGGTTACCTGATGAAGCAGCAGGAGGCTAACTCGGTGAATCACTTTATATTATGATACAAGCCACATGTGCCTATCTTTACCTACCTGAGAAAAGGTCCACAATGGCCTTGATCTACTGTTGGCACTTGTTCTATACCACACACACACACACTTGTACGCGTAAAGTACAAAAATAAATATATATACCGTACATATATTCATTCACACAGCCATATACAACATTCGTTTCCTTGGCATACTTTGGAGAAATCAAGGCTCTCCAATGTACAGTACCAGAAATATACTATGCCTTTAATCTCATGGTCTGACGGTCGAATTCAGTAAGGGGATGGGACTAAGATTATTATCACCATTATCATTATTATTACTATTATATATTCAATTTATTTTCTTGATGACGTGTTAGATTACAAATAGCTACTGATAGGATACAAACAGTGACTGCCTAACCTGACTGCCTTCTTCTTCAATAATTTTAACTCCATAAGAGGTGTGAGTGTGAATAGGATCAAGGTCTTTTGAAGATTGAAAACACGGGGAGATTTATTACCATATGTTTTGTATGTCCTGTCCTACTGAACCACCCTGTATTGTTACGGTACCCACACACCTGTACACCAACTGTATGTAAGCCTAAATATATACGAGATATTATGTACACATGCATACACGTATATGAGATATTATGTACCGTACACATTCATACACATATACATACAAACAGACAGACAAGCAAACGAAAGACCATCACGCAATGTTTACATCCATTAACACACACATACATACATATTATACACACACACACACTATAAGCTATCACTACTTGATGTAATTTTGTTGTTGTTTACCAGTTGCATAACAGTGGTAAATTTGTCAACAAGAGAGATAAGGACGAGAGCCGACCTTCAAGAGTACAGGGGGTAGGGGGAGGTGTGACAACCATGGAGGTGACAACTTGAGAGAGAGAGAGAGAGAGAGAGAGAGAGAGAGAGAGAGAGAGAGAGAGAGAGAGACTGTTAAGTAAATAGATACCAGTGAAATGTAAAAATGAAAGATATAAAATGAAAGTGAAGGTTGAAGAGTAGATTGTAAAGAGAGGGAAAGTAATGCAAGGAAAGGGGAGGAGGAAGGTTGAGGGAGATAAGGAGGTAGGGCTGGTTGAGAGGATAAAAATATATAAATATAGCCTATACAAGCTATCCTTCACTTTTTTTTTTTTTTGTAGCAACTCAAGTGCCTCATGATGTTTTTTATATATAGGCTATACTGTACCTGTCTTTCGCCCATATTTAGCTATTCTTTGTAGTTTAATGTTCTCCCATTCTCCCATACTTAAATAACTACTTACTGTCACTCCCATGTTTGTCTTCGTGCCAAGTTTTCATTGACATTAACAACTAGTGGTGACATTCTTTCATGAACTGTTATATCATAGAGAAGTGTCAGCTGATAACTAGACCTGTCAAACCAACGTGGCAGAATTTTGTAATAATCTAAAAGGTCAAGGCTTTCGATAACATTTTCATGTCATGTAGTACTTCAATAATACGGGATTTTTACTTAATAAATCCTCTATCGTGACTTACAGACCTGATTCAAATTGCCTACAGTAGACATGTTGATAGGAAAGGTGGCTCTGACAACAACACAACAGCTCGAGTCAATTGCTGTTAGAAGAGAAAGGAAATGATGGGTTTTTAGTTAAAAAGCTGAAAGTTTCTATTTTATGCCAACAGTTGTGTAGAGATAAACCCAAACAACAGGAACGACAAACCGCGACATCAGCCAAAACCTTCCAAGCAAGTTGTGTCTATAATTATTTCCCCGGGTTGCAAACCCGCAACACTATTTTTATTAACTACGGTGAAGCAATACTTATGCACCAGTATTATAAGTCATATACATTATTACTACTATAGAGGAATATCATCAAGACTAATATCATAATCAATTTAAGAGGAAGAGGAGTTAGCTTGCCAGCGAGAGATGTTTTGTGATTGATGGTACTGCACCAAATTTCTTGCACATTTCACTTCCAGCAGGTGGCAAATTAATATACACAGATGAACCAATAATATCATGTAATCTGCATAATGATATGCAGTTAAAACAATTTTTATGTAACACAACATGAGATTTTCCCAGTTGAATCTAGCGCCAGTGTTTCACGGGGTGTTGTCTGGAGTTGTGTCGACTGCTTCCACTCCGTTTCTAAAGCCTCCATTGGCCGTTACAGAGATGTTTACAGTGTTGTGAGAATGTTAAATTGTGCAAGACAACCCGCCGACACCACCATGGGTGATTCTGCCATGGAGACATGTTTTCCACTTGAAATATGGGAGGTCATTCTACAGTGCCTTCCCTTCCCTGATCTACTACGTGCCGCTTGTGTGTGTTACCAGTGGAGGCATCTAGCGAGAAGGTGAAGAAACTACCAATAATGTTTACATGAATTATCGTATAGAATTATTAATATGTATTTCACTTATCTTATGGTATGATTCAGTGTTCCATAATATAATATTGTCTTGCATCTAAATTCTACTTTATATTTGATTATTGACCATTCTGCGTTCTATATTAATTGGTAAGAAACCCCATACTTTTAACAAAGAAAACATATCACAGAAAACGGCACCCATTTCACAAATACTACAGTATAATTATTTTTCTCCTGAAAATGTCTGGAAGCTTCTATATAATGGTCAATCGTTCATCCATGCATAGACGAAAAGACGGATGCAAGCGCCATTTACTAGTAAATTGTACAATCCACTATACTTAATTATAGGAACCAAATCTCGACATGGGAATACAATTAAATTTGAAGTTATGTGTGTTCGGTGTGTGTGTGAAGGTGTGCATGTGGAAAGGTAATTTGTGTGTTATAAATATCATGGGGAATACCTCAACATGTGAGGTGAACCAAATGTAAGGACGTGTTATTAGCTGTATACACTGAAGAGGATAGTAAATACACTCTTGTTACATTAGCGTCCTTGAGTACTCCAAAATATGGCAGAAAACATTATGAACAAAATTAATGGACCATCATGAACAAAATTAATGTTGCTTGGAATATCTTGGAGGAATCATTTGCTCCAGATATACCAACACTTTACCATCTACTTATGGTGGTCGTTAGTTGTGGGCAAATAAATTCGAGTCTACGTAATAAAGTTCTAAACTATATGCAACAATTCAAAACCCGTCTTAAAGGGGACGCTATACTTTTGGTTCATTGGAGCATTTTAATTCCTCCAAGTTATACCAAGACACAGGACCAGATTAACAAATGATATAATGGTGGCCTGTTACCTGGAATAGTTTGGAGGAATAATTTGCTTCAGATATACCAACAGTGTACCGGTACTACTTCTTTAAGAAAAAAGTTTCGCACCATTTTCGAATCCGTTTCATTCTAAGGTAATGCAGGACTTTTGACCGTGACTATACCAGGAGACCTAAAATTACTATACGTTGTTTTACACTTATATTATAACATGGTTATCTAAAAGTTATTGACTACTCACGATTCTCCCAAATATTGCATGGTCCTGTGCGAAGGGTGATATTAACTCACTTTAGGTCAGGGTAGGTTAGGTAAGGTGACGAGATCTGGGCAGGTTCAAGGTTAATTTTCTTGTTTATCCATCCATCCATCAGCTATCCACCCTTCGTTATTTCCGCCGCCTCCTTGTTTCCTGGTGTGCAAACAAATTATTGGTCACACACATACACATACACACCGCCCTGGTCCTGCCCCCTCCCTCAAACACACACCACCCTGCCCTCCCAAGTCCCGACACACACAGGACACCTCTCCGCCCTCCAGACTACTGTCGTCTGTCGGTACATTTTTCTTTTCTTTTTATTCCAGTGTTGCCAGGTCTGTTTGACGAAATTTCCCCAGCTTTAACATCAGAATCTTCGTTTTTACTTTAATTTTAACATCAGAATTTCCCTTTTTGCCTAACTTCATTATCAGTTTCCCTTTTTGCCTCAACTTGTGTCTGACATTATGCTTACAGTACATCCTAATGTATCCCTACAAATTGATACAATGTAATATAGATATTAAATATTTCATGTAGATTAACTGGTACAAACTTAATCAGAATTTCCCTATTTGACTCAAATTGAACATCAGAATTTACCTATTTGCCTCAATCATTCCCCGTTTACTCTTGAACATTGACAGTCTTTCTTTTTTATATTATTTCTGGTAGAAATTTCTGTTTACTCCTGCATAACAATATATAATTTCCCCGTGCAGACTTCAAAATTCCCTAAAACAGAAAAGTATCGCTGCACCTGGCAACACTGCTCATTTCTCTGGTATGACTGGTGACTTTCCCGCCAAATATCCAGGCAAAACCAGTCCCGATACTCACTCATTAGTAGCCTACAGTTATATTAATTAAACTGGTTTAATTATATAAATATCATATCTAGGTAAAACTAATCTTATACTCACTCATAAATACATGAATATATTAATTATACTGCCAGCTGATGTTTATTTATATTATCCAGGCAAAACTAGCCCTAATACTCATTCACTGGCTGCTGCTGTTGTATTATATTCATATAATATTTATAAATAATGTCACATACTGCCGTCAAGTACAGTACTATGATATTATTATATAAATAATCCTACATTATTATTTATGTTTTACTTGTATGTAGCCATATTGGAGGTGGAAATAATTTAAAAGACAACATTGGTGAATGGCCCTGGGTAGATGTAATGGTATAGGCCAGGCAGGGTGTTGCCTCTATAGGGTACTCCAATAGCCTACCGGGGAATATTTTTAGTGTATACTGGCATATTACTGACTGGGAACCATGACATACCTACAACCAAGGGTGGCAGTATTGTATGGTACGGTATGGAATTACGGTACCGTATGTTATTTTTAAATATAAAAGTACGGTATGAAATTACGGCCGGATGAAAAGGCAACGAAATAATTTTCTTGGCGAACGTTTTAGCGCATGTGTGTGTGTAATAATAATAATAATAATAATAATGTGCGTGTGTGTGTGTGTGTGTGTGTGTATGTGTAAATTGTACAGCTGGCAGTACTACAGTCTGCTCGTAGACTATCGTTGACTTGTTGTGGTATTCAGTTGGTGTCTAGTTAGTGACTCGGGACTCGGGAGTTCTCTAATAAAATGCAAAGCTTCAGTTGACGTCTGATTAGAATTTCCTCTTAATGTTTTATTGATTGATTTCTTTAGTTGATTCCAAGACAAATATGGAAAATGTGTTCAGTATAGTCTATTATGTAAGTTCATACTACTGCACCTGCTAACAGAAAAAAAAATAATTGCAGTTCTAATTTGAACTTTTTTCCTGCATATTTATTTATTCAGTACTGAATTTTGTGATAAAATGAAATTATTTCTTTTTTTCTACTATACTTGACATTATTAATAATTCAATCTGATATTTTGACCATATGGCATAATATGCTAATGTATATAATTATTATGTACCTTACAGAATATGTCGTCTGCGGTGTCAGTATCTCCCTCAGCGCCTTCTGCTGGAGTTAGCCTACGAGTGTTCCATCACCACCACCACCACCACCACCACCACCACAACTCACCACCACCGTCACCACCAATCCATTCCCACACACATTACTACGACATTCAACCCTCCCTGTAATTATAGTCCCACCAACAACACATGTAAATTATACGACTCCTTATCATCATCATCATCATCAAATCTCCCTACTAACTCTTCATCACACAACTCGCCTCATTCATCCAACACCAACCACTCCTCCTCCTCCTCCTCCTCCTCATCGCACATAACGCCCCCCGACACCCGACCCCCTCCAGTGCCTGCCTGTGATACACCCGTCCTCCGTCCCTCTGCCTCGACATCCCAACTCACTTCCCAGCAGATGTCCCAGGCACCAATATCACCTTGCTACCTCAATACCAATACGTCCACCACCAACCCACGTCCCAGAGAGGATATTAACTTGGCAGGTAAACACACACCAACACACAATAACAAATAATAATCATTTCTCGATAAATTAAAAGTTACTGATTGTTCCATTGGGTGCTAGGAAATAGTTAGACCACCCACGATAACCTAATATACTCGTAGGCTGTTTCTTGGCAAAGTTTGGAGGATTCTAAAGTTCCCAATACGAACACATGCACAAGAGCAAATAATTACTAGTTTTCGATAGATTTCAAGGTTATTCTTTGTTCCATATTATTATACAGGCTGCCAAGAAACAGACCACCCACGATAAATTGATATAGACTGTTTCTTGGTGCAGTTTGAAGGAATCTAAAGTTACCAATATATACCTCTATATACAACAGATCTACTCCCTGAAGTACCGGTGTCTCTCCTTGTTGCTTTGTCCACTAGAGTGTCCAGATGAGGAGGACACGGTGGATTGGCTTCAGGTTACCAAAATGTTGCTTCAGACTCGCCTCACGTCACGTCCTCAAGATTGTTCAGTCATCAGGCAGGCTAAGGGTGTCTTGCTCCTTGCGTCTTCAGGTATATATACAATACAGTTCTGAACGAAGAACAAGGATAAAAGGGATATAGTTAAAGCCTTAAAAAATTTATATTCTATCCCCAAAGTACAGCCATGACTGATAGTGCTTGACCAGGGTCCGAACAACTGAACAGAGTTCGAACAGGGGAATTTTCCAAACCATTCTCAACGTTGAGAGAGGTTAGAAGACTCACTTTTTCGAACTCTGTCCAGTTACTTTCCAACACTCCTTAGACCCTGGTCAAGCATTATCAGCCACGGCTGTACCTTTAATTAAATAATGCATAGGTCTCAGCAAGCAACACTACATCTCTCTCTTGTAACTCTCTCTCTCTCTCTGTCAGGTGGGTTTCTGGTTTTGGTGGAGCGTGTTGGTGATGGTGAGGGCGTGGTGCGTGTACTGGGTGAGGAAGGCAGGGAATGTCACTATGCTCTGCCCGGCACCATCAATAAGGTTAGTTAGTGTTCACCATTATTAAACATACGGTACACACCATTTTCATCACAATTTTGAACACCGTAATTAGTTTTATCATGACGGTGGATGTATATGAATAAATAACAAGATATAAAGGAAGAACTAACAAGCAGAGAGAGAGAGAGAGAAATACACACAGACATAGACACACACACACACACACACACACAAATTAATCCAAGCTAAATCTTTCTCCCCTCTCCCCCTTTCCTTGTGCAGGTGTGTGTTTTGGAGGGGGGCAGTGATCCCCCTTTGGTAGCATTATCCGTGGAAAGAGAGTTACGATGTTTGTTGGTTGGTCCCCGTCTGGAATCCCTCACGCCCCTGCCCCTCACTCCACGCCTCACTGTCGACTCCAGGTTATGGTAAGATCAGACAGACAGACATAACAGGTCAGCTCTGGAACACTACCTTCATCTATCCTTCCTCCTTAATACGATTATTTTTTATGTTCCTTGAAACTCGATGTGTTTTTAAGTATCACTAACGAAACTGGATAAATTTGGACCTCTCTCTTACTTTTTTACTCATTTCACGAGTGAAGACTGACCCCATATCCAACATAGTATAGGACGCGTCTGTACACACATCGTCTCATCCTACGCTAGGCTCAATAAGGGTGTGTCTGTTTCATATGTCCCCAACTGTAGCATACTCACACACTGACACCCGTAGTTTTAAAACATTTGAGGGCCCTTACTGGAGCTCTATGAACCCTCCAAATTATCCAGGCCACAAAACGCTTCAGTGTTTCGAATAAGGAATCTGTTGCCTGGAGTAGTTTGGAGGGTTCATAGAGCTCCAGTAAGGGCCCTCAAATGTTTTAAAATTACGGGTGTGTTTCCTCCTCCTTATACACACTAACTCTTCTTCCCTTCCATCAGCTGTGAGGGAAGGACATTGTTGGTATCACAACTGAACGAAGATTACAATCTGTCTGTGTTCCGTGTCAATGTGGTTGGCATGGGCGTGGGTGTGGGTGTGGAGGGAGCTAGTGCTGAACTCACACTGTTGGCACGCATCACCACAGCAACGTCGCCCCTCTTGTGGGACCTCTGGAATGGTTTTGTGAGTAAATAACGACAGAAAAAATATCAAATTACTTAATTTTTCGTAATGACTGTCCCTGGCTCTTCCAAACTGGGACAAAAAAAAATAAATGATCTCAGAATAAGTGACTTGTATCGTAGTTCAGCTTGTAGGAACCATTTACCTAAAGTTTTGCCTCGACTTCGCAGGTGACAACTTTGGTATCAAGTGGCCACGTGTTGACCTATACTCTGATGGGTTCACTGGTGGGGGAGTCACCTCTCTACAAGGACCTCAGATACCCAAACCCAACACTTCTCTCACGTGGTCTCGTCTTCTCCTCCACCATGACCTCCAGGGCACTACTATGTGAGCAGATTTATATTATTATTATTATTATTATTATTATTATTATTATATCAACCTGTAAATGCCGTACTAAAGTGACCTAATATTTTGTCAGTGGTTCTGATTCACCAATAATATATTTCCCACAACCGATACTACACAGTCTACACTATTCTCTGTTCATAGGTGTTATTATTTTGTTTTTGTTATTTAATGTGGAGGAATTTGTCTATTCTATTTCGCCGATAATATCTTTACCAACCACATCTACTACTACTGTATAGTCACAATTACTAAAAAGTGACTGTACCTCGTGTCCCACCCACACAGCATACTGGCACATGGACCGGGACAGGGACTTTTGGCTTCTGGGGGAGAGTGTGTTGACGAGTTGGGTACATCGAGGGGCGGGGGCTGTGGGTAACGCCAGCTGTAGGAAAGATAACAACACTACCAGTCAACAGAGGAACGACAGAGTGGCTGAGGTTGATAAAGACTCCAACAGTCCCAGAGGATATATGGAGGTAAAGTTGGTATGAATATGTTTAGGGTATTATTATATTCATCACAATAATTGAATGCCTTATCAAAACTGATTTTAGTTATTGCCTCATAATGTAATAATGTTCACTTATTATCCTAATTTTTATACATCTACTCACATTTTTATTCTTCACACATGCAGTCTTTTTAATTAATAATAATAATAATAATAATAATAATGTTCACATATTTTCCAAATATTTATGCATTTATTCACATTTTTATTCTTTACACATGCAGTCTTTTTAATTAATAATAATAATAATAATAATACGTTGACAGCCTAGCAGTAGTTGTATGTTGAGTCTGGCTAAGGTTCGTGTTGGAGCGGCTGTACTGCAGGAAGTCACCGTCATACATTACCGTAGGGGCCTCGTCTTCTGTGGCACCAGTCAGGGTAAGTGTCTGTAGAAAAGTTAATTATTACTTCTGGTATATGGATTAGAGTTTTATATGTTTTTTCTCTTGGAATTTTGTATTGCTGTTGTTTCTTTGTCAATATTCTAACTAACTATACAACAACATTCATGAATAGTTCCTAAGAATAGTTCCCAGAATGGTGAGTTTTATTAAAAGTAAAGTTGATAATGTTGTCCATTTCGTACAGGTCACTTGCTGGTGTATAAGATCCTACACGAGGAGGGAGGACTCAACAACAACATTCGTTTCACTGATGGTCGTGATGGGGTCGCTAGTGAACGTAGGCAAGGATCCTCCAGCGCTGGTGAACATCGGCAACTTTCCTCTCTGAGTGGGAGGCACAATGAACGCATCAACTGGGGAGTTATGGAGTGCTGTTTACCCTCACTCTGTCTCGCCCTGGCTCACCGTCCCGTGTCCCGTCTAACTTCACACTTTGCTCTGTCTAGTGTTATTGTCGCCGTGGCTGACAGGGATGGTAATTGTCAGATTGTGACTATACCTTACACAGACATCTTATGACCACTCCAGAACCAGGGGAAATTATTAAATAGAGCCAAAGCGAGGGGTAGAAACTAAAGGGAAATAATTAACAAAATAAAAGCAAGGGATAGAAAATAAAGGAAGGTAATGAAAAGAGCCAAATTGAGGGGTAGAAACTAAAAGGAGATAATGGACAGGATAAGAGCGAAAGGGTAGAATCAAAAGGTAGATAATGACAAGAGGAACATGAATAAAAGAGTGAATAAAGAGTGAATAAAGAGTGGAATAAACAAGATACTATAATAATAATAATAATAATAAAATGTAGGGTAATAATGATAATATAAGTGGAGGAAGTTGGCAAAATGTGTGGAGGAGTATAGGTAGGAAAAGAGAGGAGAACTTCGAATAGATGAATAAAAATAAAGTAATAAATACATCGAATAGAATTAATAGAATGATGAGTAGGGTGATAAACGATGTCCACTACGATGTCTACATGTTTACACAGAGCCATTGTAGCGTCTATCGTATTTATGTTGCACTGTCATCTATATTAAAATTCCTATCCCCATTTAATGTTAGTTAGTGTTTGTTTATTCCTGTGTATATTTATATTGTATTCGTCCAGATGAAGAAGTATAAAGATTTGGTATAAATAGTACAGTAGAGTTCATTAATTAATAATACCTTCCAATATTACCTTGATGTCATGGTATACTAAAAAAAAAAAAAAAAAAATATGGTATACTCCTGATAATAAAGAGTATAAATATCTCATCAATAATATATAGGTATACCTCAACAGTAAAGGTTTGGTATTTGGTA
The DNA here is from genome assembly GCA_034508575.1 of Petrolisthes manimaculis. NCBI lineage: Eukaryota > Metazoa > Arthropoda > Malacostraca > Decapoda > Porcellanidae > Petrolisthes > Petrolisthes manimaculis. The sequence continues at coordinate 69,074 of JAWZYT010003526.1, read as the reverse complement.
TAATAAAGGTATACCTCAATAATAATAATAAACGTATATCTCAATAAAAATATACCTCAATAATAATAAAGAAAATTGGGGGTAAATGAGTCGTTCAAATATCGCCACGAAACCCCATTATTGTATGGGATGGGGCTTGTTTCGTGGCATAGTCAGGAGGAATCAGAAGCCTCCAATTCCCTCTCATACACGATCTCAGGGGAATTTAAGTGCACAGGTATGTACAGTTGTCAAAAAAGGTATTGCGACAAATCTTGATAGAACTTTAACCCTAGTAATATCCACAACTATTTGTAGGGACTATAAGCATATATAACAGAAGGAAATATACATATCCTTCTGTAATACATACTTATATATATCCCTACAAACAACTATGGACATTAATATATTTAATGTTGTATTAATAGTTATCGCAGTACCTTTTTTTTTTGGCAACTGTACGAGAACATCGATGAAAGGAAGAGAAATATGGGTGTACCACAGGTCGCTATAGTAACATGTAAACAACTTAGTATTTACTGGTGTTCGGATGCCTTCAAACACACCTGGCTTTAGCTTGGTGGTATAGGCTACAGTCACCAAGGAAGAGTGAGAGAGAAAGAGAGAGAGACGGTCATAAGTCCTGGCCTCGGGTGAATGAATGAAAGTGAACCGTGGAACCGAGTCTTATGAACCATTGAACTGAGTCTTATGAACCATTGAACCGAGTTTTATGAACCACTAATATACAGACCAACGACAGCTATTGTAGTTTCGATTCATTTTTCGACACCGTTTCATTCAAAGGTGTTGTTGCAGGACTTGTGACTGTGACTGTACACATTGGGGGCTGGATGTGGGTGGGGGGGGTAGGGGGGGGGGCACAGAAAAGACATAATCCTCTCTTTTCAGTTGTAATAAAAATTAATGTGTGTGTGTGTGTGTGTGTGTGTGTGGAATATAAACAGTCATGCCACCAAATGTCTTCATACTTATTCTTGCACGTGTGTGTGTGTGTGTGTGTGTGTGTGTGTGGAATATAAACAGTCATGCCACCGAATGTCTTCATATTTATTCTTGCACGTGTGTGTATGTGTGTGTGTGTGTGTGTGTGGAATATATACAGTCATGCCACCGAATGTCTTCATATTTATTCTTGCACGTGTGTGTGTGTGTGTGTGTATGTGTGTTATAGTCGTTGTCACTACATGTGTGCGTGTATATGTCTGTTCACTTCCATACTTGCATGACCATTTCTTTGTAACTTAGATACTCTGATATAAACAGTGAAAAGGAAAGTGTAAGTGTGTGTGTATGTAAGTATACTTATTGTGTATGTGAGTATGTGTGTGTGTGAGTACCTATTGTGTATGTGAGTATGTGTGAGTGTGAGTACCTATTGTGTATGTGAGTATGTGTGTGTGAGTACCTATTGTGTATGTGAGTATGTGTGTGTGAGTACCTATTGAGTGTGTGTGTGTGTGTGTGTGTGTGTGTAAGTACCTATTGTGTATGAGTGTAACTACCTATATACTCTGTGTGTATGTGTATATGTGTGTTTAAGTACTGTACATACCATTATTGTATGTGCGTGCGAGTATGTGTGTGTGTGTGTGTGTGTGTGTGTGTTGGAACCATACACATACAGTCACGTAAGGGTGTTTAAAGATATGGATAATTAATGGGTAAGTTCCAGGGAGAGAGAATAGTACAGTCGCCCTCAGTAATTTGTAAACACCCCTGAGACAACAAGATTCAAGAGCACCTACCCACTGGATAATTTAGTACATACATTAATTTCCTACCCACTGGAAAATTTAGTACATACATTAATTGAGGTTTATTAATCTGTTCCTTTTATATTCCAACTTTTGTCAACTATTAATTTATTTTATAGGGTTCCTTTTGTTATATATACATTATTATAGTAGTAGCAGATAACGTAGGTGTAATAGAAACAACCAAATTACGTTACTTTACTATATTTATTAATTCCAGTCCAACATCAACAATAATTACTTATACAATTAATAAATAAATTCCACACGTATATAATTATACACTTTCACACGAATTGAAATACTAGCCATGCAGCTAATAATATCACAATAAATCGATAATTACGGTACTCACTTTTCTGTAATAGTTTCGTAATGGACAGAAGTCGTGTCTGTCGCCTCACCTTCTTCACCGAGACTCGAGAAATACGTACGTTTTCTACACTTAATTATTGAACAGTCTCGAGTCTATAAACATGGCGTACTGTACCTCTGAGAAGCAAGTGAGGCGACGTGTAGGACTTTTGCCGTTGACTGTATATTTATTATCATTGCTACTCCTAACACTGTCACCAACATCATCATCATCATCATCATCTGTTACTCATAGGTCCTCCCGAGATCAATCACCAATACACACACACACACACACACACACATATATATCTACCCTCTCTCCCCACTACCACTACCCTCTGTCACTACTACCACTATCACCATTACCACTACCACTACTAATACTACTACCACTACCACTACTAATACTACTGCCTCTACCACAACCACAACTACCCTCTACTACAACATCCACTACCATTACAATACCACCTCCACCACCACCAGCCACTACCCCCACCACCCACTACCCCCTCCACCACCACCAGCCAAGGTAGAGAAGAGGTAAGGTGTGTCAGACAGTGGCATGAGCTCATCGCGTCACCACCACAACCACTACCACTACCACCACAACCACTACCACTACCACAGCGACCTCTACCACTGTCACATCATAGTATTCACCCACACCAACAACACCTTCTCCTACACTCCGTCTGCAACCTCTTTCATTGGTGCGTTGTTGCAGATTAAAGTGTGAGTTGCAATTAGATCTATTATGCCCCATTGGGTTTTTTAAATATACTTGTGTGTGTGTGGTTTTTTTTTTTTTTACTTTCATATAATCAACATTTAGGAGTATTTACATATTTCTGTTCTTCTATGATGTGTTATTCTTTGTTAACCTTTATTTAATGAACCCAGAAGATGGTTTTTTAATCAAGGGACCCTGTGATGTAGCCAGAAAATTGGAGGTAAATGAGTCTTTCAAATATTACCACGAAATACCACCTATATAGAAGGAGATAGTTTCGTGGCAAGGTCAGGAGGAATCAGAAGCCTCCAATTCTCATACACGATCACAGGGTCCTTAATAATAGGGTATACTCGGATACCATATAGTCGAAGTCAGAGATCTTAGTAAAGCAGGCGGTTTCTGTATGACAACCCATGCACCTAAAGCCTTCAATGGTTCGAGATGTGTGTGTGTTGTCTCGTGATGGTGTGTGTGGGCTGTCGTCTAAAAACCACCTGCTTCAGATCTCGGTCTTCGTCTCAGGTGCATGGGCTACAAACTATGGTATGGTATTTTTTGGTGTACGGTAAAGTCATGGTCAATAGTCCTGCAATACCTTCCAATAAAATGGCTTCGAAAAATGATCCGAAACTATATACAGTAGCTGTGGGTCTCTGTAATATTGGTTCATAAGATTCACTCAAATGGTTCGCTTTTATTCACCAGGTTGCAGAACTTTGGACCATGACTTTACAAAACTTCATTCCCTCATGTGGTTCGATCGATTACACACAGTTCACTTTCCGTACTCTGTTATTCAGTGGTTCAAATCACAGGTGCTTCAAATCACAGGTGCTTCAGTGTTATTGTGGCTGTATGCATGACTCAGGGAATAAACTTAATAACTTTATTGCACCGTATAGAACGAATAAGCTCAAAGTTTGACTCGCTCGCTCATCAGTTCTTGTGATTTAGGATCCAGGAAAAAAAAAAACTACAGCTGGTGTTGAATCAAAACTGACACGCATTTATTAGGGAGCTGGGAATGTGTTTATGTATGTCATTCAACCCATTTGGCCCACTCACCTATATATCCCTTCCCTTCTACTAAACGCTCTTTCCAAACTGACCCACATATAGGTTATACTCACAACCCACTAAATTCACAGCCTAAAGTTAAAGTAATAAAGTTAAGAGTAATATATGCATGTGTGTATTCTCTTTTTTTTTTTTTTTTTTTTT